>MU192670.1:0-22851 GCA_016904865.1 Pissodes strobi | reverse complement strand
TCTCCTTTATTGATTTTGATGGAATTGGATGAAATATTTGCTATCCTTATCGGTATTTCGCCGTCGGTTTTGACTAGTGCTTTGCCTACGAGGTGTTTGTAAGGCAAATCGTGGTGTTGGATAAGTCCGATGCAGCCTCCAAAATCCTTCTCCAATTTCCCAAAAATTATCTGCTCGGTATTTCCGCTTATCCTGACAGTACATGCCGCCACTACTTTAGTCGGTGTGCCATCGTCTGTTTTGTTAAGGATGAACTCTTCGGTGCCAAACTTCAGAAGATTAAGCTTGTTGTCAAAAGAGAATCCATGTTGACCGATGAGATCTATCCCCAAAATAAATTTGTCTTCGATGTCGGCGACTAACACTGTGTGGTGTAGTTTAATTCGTCCCAGATGAAGTTCGATATCCATTTCCCCAAGTACTTCAGCTGTCTCACCGGTAACTGTACGTAAATCTACATTCTTGGATATGGGTAGAACTTCTACTCTATTTACTCTGTTGGACATTATCAAAGATACCGCCGCACCAGTGCCAACAGTAATTGTTATGGCTCTTCCGTTGATCTTTCCTGTCGGCGGCTTTTCCTAGGCTTTTTATGAAGACGATCCTGGGGGCTTTATCTTCTTTAGCCAACACCCGCCCCGCAATGTTGACTAATTGAAGTTTTCCTGATTTGACTTGGGGGCCCTAGCGTCTCTGGATGGAGATCTAAACCGTAGTTGTACTGGGTAGTCTCTTTTGAAATGCCCAATCCTGCAACATCTATAGCACTGATTTGATGTATTTCGGTTACGTGGCCTACCTTCCATTGGCTCCCGGAATCTCGCCGTGGCCTGGAGAACTTCCGTTAATTTCTTCAAAATTTCACCCATCTCATTTAATTCACAGCTGTTTGTCGGCTTTTCTTCCTGGATGGATACGGCCCTGATTTTTGGCTTGGAGATGTTACAGGCCGCCTCGATTTCTGGGGCTCGACCCAAAGCTTCACTGTTTTTATCAAATTTGGCTAGGCGTAGCATTTTCTGAGTTTCTGGATCTCTGATACCATCCACGAAATATTGGGCAGCAAGTTGAAATTCCTCTGTCGCTCCCTGGTAGGCCAATTGAATGAGACGTCTAATGTCTGCCTCAAATTCTTGCAGGTTTTTACCAGGCTTCTGATGCCGAGACTTTACTTGTGCCCGATACAGTTGTCTTCGGTGTTGGTCTCCAAATCGTATCTCCAGGACAGCTACAAGTATGTCATATTTTCCTTGTTGGCGGATGAGAATGGTCTGCAGTAGTTCCAGGGCAGATCCACGAAGCGCTACCACTAGTGATGTAGCCATTTCTTCATTATTTCAACCGTTGGCGACAGCAGCGGCTTCAAATTGTCTTTTGTACATTGTCCAGGATGTTTGACCGTCGTACGTTGGAGGTTTGATATTTTGTCCTGAGGCGAATACCCTCTCGGTGGGTGCTTGATGTTTTAGTCTGGTAAATTCTGCTTGTAGATTCCACACTTCTTTCTGTACGTCTCCTACTGCTTTTTGTACATTTCCAACTTCTTTTTGTACATTTCCAACTCCTTTTTCAAATTTCTCATTTTGTCCGTCCAATATTTTCTTTAATTTTCCTGGCTCGCCAACAATTACATCCAGCATCCATTTCTGAAGCTGGTCCTGCTCTGCTTGCCTTTTCTCTTCCTGGTCTTGTAAAATTTTCTGAAGCCGGTCCTGTTCTGCTTGTCGTTTCTCTTCCTGGTCTTGCAAAATTTTCTGAAGCCGGTCCTGTTCTGCTTGTCTTTTATCTTCTTGATCTTGAAAAAATTTCTGCAGCCGGTCTTGTTCTGCTTGCCGTTTACGTTCATCCTCTCCCCGATCCGCTTGCTTTTTATCTTCTTGATCTTGTAAGATTTTCTGAAGCCGGTCCTGTTCTGCTTGCCTTTTACGTTCATCCTCTTCCCGATCCGCTTGCCTTCTACGTTCATCCTCTTCCCGATTCGCTTGCTTTTATCTTCTTGATCTTGAAAAATGTTCTGCAGCCGGTCCTGTTCTATTTGTCTCTCAGCATTTAGATTTTCCATGAAATCGGCACATTTTATTAATTTGCTCCATTACTGCCGTTTGTTGCCTCGTATTGACCATATGATCACAGAATCAAAACGGTCTCGTTGACTTACTTGTACCCTCTTCTTTCCTTAAAAATACTTCACAAGTCTGGTCTCTTCACAATCGAACTTCCGACACCAAATGTTACGATTTTCCTGTGGGTTCTTAACAGAATTACAACTTTGCTATTTTCAACTAATACTCTCTTTATTCACTACCACTGTATACAATTGAACACTCTAAACTACTCTTATAACTTTACAACTAATATCTATTCAACACTCAATGATTAACTGAACTGAACTCTCACATTCGCCTTAGGTCTGCTTATATATGATCTGAAATCTATCACGAATATGCGGGAAGTATTCTGAGGTCTATATGAGGCCGTAGGCCATAGAGATAATTCCAGCGATCCTGAATCTTCGCGAGAGAAGCGAGCAGCACGGCGGTTAGTTCTATAGGGTAGCACAAAAACGTTCGGACGGTTGTTAGTGAAGATGTAAAAATGAAAAACATGTCATTTATTCTGATTTATACCATTATAACGTATTCTTAAAATGACCATGCTTTACGTATATTTTAATAACGATAAGATTTTAGAAGTCTTTTTATACGCAATTTTTATAAGGATGTTATACAAGGTAATTTTATATTAATTTGACTTAGGGTAGGTTTTTTCTCGTACTGTAAGGAGCTAAACTCTCTTTTTATAAAATCTCAAAAAAAAATCGGAAAGATAGAAAGCTGGAAATACTGTATTTTTTAATCATTGAAGTAAGGTACACATATTTTACGTCGATCGAGAAGTTTTGTTACATATTTGCGATGTTCCTGTTTCATATAATTATTCCGTCCTATATCAAAAATAACTAGGTTTACTTAAATAATATGTTGAGTGTGTATAGGGAAATAGAGGGTTTATGTTGAACATTAAATATATTTTTCAAATACATTGTTGACGTGAATATTATTTAATCATTAGGGTAGTTGTTGACAGCTTTGGCGAAATTAGTGAGTCTGAAATTAGTAAAAACCTTAAATAAATTGCTAGTTGCAAATCTAGAACAAAGATTGCAGCAAATAGCTACAAGTTGAAGATGCAGCAGCTAACTGTCGGAAAACTGAATATGGAGAGTGCCGGATTTACAAAAGAGCAAAAAGGGCAGCGTAGGCAAAAAAACATTAAGAATTATTTATTAAAAAAATTATTTTTTGTTGCATCTTTTAAAACTTTATGCTAACCTAATTTAAAACAAAGCTACTCTCTATCATTAAAAAAATACCAGATATCAAGTAAGAACTTGATAACAGACAGCAGACGCCATTTTGCTAAGGCAAATATCAAATGTATTATTAGCATTTTTAATATATCATAATATGATGCTTTATTATATATGGTGCTTACAATGTAACAACTAAAATTTCAGTGTGCTTTACAAATGGGCCGACAAACAGGCGAGTAAAACGGCGCAGCGGGTCCACCGACAATGTATGTTATACCCCCAAAGAGACCGCTTCTATTTTAAGAACTGTAATATATTAATTAATATATTAATTGACGATATGGAATAATTGAAAAATGTATATAGTAGATGTTTTTTTTCAATAACGAAATAAAGCTAAACACTTTTTTAGTTTTGTTTTTTTTTTATTTCTTTTGAAAGTAAATATTTAATTATGAGAAAGCTTTATTTTATTTAGATTTATTTCATTTTACATAGTTTCATAGTAAAAGTGCTAGTTTAAGGTTCAAGAAACAAAGCTTTCTCCTGTATTTGAAGAAAAATCGAAGGAAAACCAGGATGGAAAAGTGCAAACCATTTTGCTCTATCTTCATCCCTGTAGATTTTACAGGCTGTCAAACTTGATAAATGGTCGATTTTCAACTGTCAATATTTAAATAAACAGTTGGAGATAGGTATAGAACAATGTTTATGAAATATGTCTAGAATTCTTGGCATAATCCGATTATGCAATAATATACACGGTGTTCCATTAAAAAAAAAATTTGCTGCCATGCTTCTTTGGGACACTCTGTGTATTTACATTTTATGTCACAAAATGCGGAATCGAAAATACTAATTGACGTGTCTCAGCGCATTTTTCAAAACAGCATAGGTGAATTTTTATCGAATTTATCCGTTACTTTACGGACACACTGTATAAGTATACGGTTGATGGTAGGTCGGAAGGTAGAATTTTTGGGAATTGGCATCCTACATTGTCTTACCTGTTTCTGATCTAAATTATTTTCAGCATTGCGACGTTGCCGCTTGTACGAAAAACTCCTAGCAACTTTATTTTTTTAAATGGAATACCCCACATATTAACAAAAGTTTAGAATGGCCCTCTTATTATAATAATTGTTTGATAATATTTACCTAATAACCTCTTTTAGTAACAAGAGTGTAATTTCTTTTAAATTATTATCTATTAAAGAAGGGTTATTTAAAAAATAAATTATCTAATTATCTTGCAATATTATTATTTTGTACTAGTATGACATGTTTTTTATAATAAAAAGAAACGATAGTTGCATAGGCATAGGCTATAGGGCCCCCATTCTTTGGTGCCCTAAAGCCACCTGGTACGTAAATCCGGCATTGAATGTAGAATGAAGTAAATCAAGATTACGATTATTTAATTTTAGAAAAGGCACCAACATTTACTTGGAGCTAGCCGCGGAGCTGCAACTCTGAGCTATATCTAATATTTCACTTCACGCTTGGCCCTTCTCTCGCTTCACTCGCTACGGAGGCGCAACCAACAAAAACTAATCAAAACTAACCCAAGGCATACCCAAAATGAAGAAAAAAACATTTTACAAACAAAACTTTAAAAAAAAACAAAAAACACCGAACCCCGGCCGCCGTATCAAAAGCCCAGCCACTGAACCACCCCGTAGCACTTGGAAGCAATGAATTGCACCGTAAAAACAAAGTATATGAAAACTAGTAAGTTCACTCAGCGGTAAATCCTTTGATGTAATTCAGCCACATTCTTTTATATCAAGTGACAACTGGAGATGACCGTTGCGCTGCGTAAGTGTCCGATTGATTCGCGTGGCTTTCTCTAGTCAGAGATGATTCAGGAGATTGTATGGACTCGTACCGAAAGACCAACTGAATGCCGGCCGGGTGAAAAATGAAGTGAAACTGAGCAAAGTTGTAAAAATATTTTCATAGAAGGAAATTGAAAAAAAAATTTCTATACGGGGTGTCATTTTTAGGGGATACCACTGTTGCTATCTCAGAATCTAACAAGAATTTAACAACACTGCAAATCGATCTTGAAAAGGCATCAATAATGACAACTTTCTAATTTAATCAACTTTGTAGCTTTGACCGTTTCAAAGATAGGAATAATAGTGGATTACCTAAAATATATTTAAAAATATATAATAATATAATACTTCGGAATCTCATTTTTACTACACTTCTTTGGTTTCATGAAAGTGATTTTTCAAGGCCACGTTATGACATGGTTTATGTTTTCGTCTCGCGTTACGGCATTTTTGTATCGTTGATTGGACGACTAACCAAAACTAACCAAATCTAACCAAATCTATCAAAATTGATTGTACCGTATCGGCACCGGCACCGGTTCAAATGACTACAATAAGCTGAGACTAAGTGAAACTAACCAAAACTTGATTCGACGATTAACCAAAACTAACAAAATCTATTAAAATTGATTATAACGTATCGTAACGGGTTCAAATTACTAAAATAAGTTGATACTAACTGAAACTAACCGAAAGCTGATTGGAGGACTAACCCAAACTAGCCAAATCTATTAAAATTGATTATAACGTATCGGAACAGATTCAAATAATTAAAATAAGTTGAGACTAAAAGAAACTAACCGAAAGTTGTTGACGAATAACCCAAACTAACCAAATCTATTAAAATTGATTTTAATGTATTCTGCAAAGCTTGAAATGACTAAAATAAGTTGAGAATAAGTGCAGCTAACCGAGAGTTGATTGAACTACTAACCCAAACTAACCAAATCTATCAAAATTGATTATAACGTATCGGATGACTAAAAGAATTTAAGACTAAGTGAAACTAACCGAAAGGTTATTGGAAAACTAACTTAAACTAAAAAAAGTCTATTAAAATTTATTATAATGTATCAGAACCGCCTTAAATGACTAAAATAAGTTAAGAATAAGTGAACTAACGGAAAGTTGGTTCGACCACTAGCCCAAACTAACTAAATCTATTAAAACTGATTATAACGTGTTGGAACTGGTTCAAATGACTGACGTATAACTTAAAATTAAGTGAAACTAACCGAAACTTGATTCGACGATTAACGAGAACTAACCAAATCTATTAAAATTGATTATAACGCATCGGAATCGATTCATCTGATTGAAATAGTTAAGACTAAGTGAAACCGAAACCAAATCTATTAAAATTGATTATAATGTATCGGAAACGCATTAAATGACTAAAATAACTTGGGAATAAGTGAAACTAACCAAAAGTTGGATCGACGACTAACCCAAACTAACCAAATCTATTAATATTGATTATAACATATTGGAACCGCTTTAAATGACTGAAATAAGTTGAGAAAAAGTGAAACCATCCGAAAGTTGAATCGACGACTAGACCAAAGTAACCAAATCTGCTAAAATTGATTATAAAGTATCTGAACCGGTTCTAATGACTTAAATAGGTTGAAACTAAGTAAAACTAACCAAAAGTTGATTAAACAACTAACCGGATTAGGTTGGTTAGTTCGGGTTAATCGTCGATTCAACTTTTGGTTAGTTTCACTTAGTCTCAACATATTTCAATCATTTGAACCGGTTCTAAGACGTTATAAACAATTTTAATAGATGTTATTAGTTGGGTTAGTCACCAAATCAACTTTCGGTTAGTTTCTCTTAGCCTTATCTTATTTTAGATATTTGAACCGGTTCCGATACGTTATAAACAATTTTAATAGATTTGGTTACTTTGGATTAGTCATCCAATCAACTTGCGATAAACTTCACGTAGTTTCAACTTATTTTAGTCATTTGAACGGGTTCGGATACGTTATAATCAATTTTAATAGGTTTGGTTAGCTTGGGTTAGTTGTTGATTCATCTTTCGGTTAGTTTCACTTATTCTCAACTTATTTTAGTTATTTAAAGCGGTTCCGATACGTTATAATAAATCCTAATAGATTTGGTTAGTTTGGGCTAGTCGTCCAATCAACTTTCGATTAGCTTCACATAGTTTCAATTTATTTTAGTCATTTGAACCGGTTCCGATACGTTATAATCAATTTCAATAAATTTGGTAATTTTGATTTAGTTTGGGGACGAACGTTGATTGTAGTCAACTTTCGACTAGCTTCACTTAGTTTCAACTTATTTTAGTGATTTGAACTAGTTCCGATATGTTATAATCTATTTTAATAGGTTTGGTTGGTTTGGGTTTGTCGTTGATTCATATTTTGGTTAGTTCCACTTATTCTCAACTTATTTTAGTCATTTAAAGCGGTTCCGATACGTTATAATAAATTTCAATAGATTTGGTTAGTTTGGGTTAGTTTGGGGGCGACTACAAGCAACTTTCGACTAGCTTCACTTAGTTTTAACTTGTTTTAGTCGTTTGAACCTGTTCCGATACGTTATAATCAATTTTAATAGATTGGATTACTTTGGATTAGTCGTCGATTCAACTCTCGGTTAGTTTCACTTAGTCTTAACTTATTTTATTCATTTGAACCAGTTCCGATACGTTATGATCAATTTTAATAGATTTGGCTAGTTTAAGATAGTCGTCTATTCAACTTTCGGTTTGTTTCACTTAGTCTCAACTTATTTTAATCATTTGAACCGGTTCCGAGACGTTATAATCAATTTTAATAGATTTGGTTAGTTTGGGTTAGTCGTTCAATCAACGTTCGGTTAGTTTCACTTAGTTTCAACTTATTTTAGTCATCTAAATCGACTTCGATACATTATAATCAATTTTAATAGATTTGGATAGTTTGGGTTAGTCGTCGATTCAACTTTCGGTTAGCTTCACTTATTCCCAACTTATTTTAGCCATTTGAAGCAGTTCCGATACGTTATAATCAATTTTAATAGATTTGGTTAGTTTGGGTTTGTGTTCAATTAACTTTCGGTTAGTGTCACTTATTCTCAACTTATTTTAGCCATTTGAAACGGTTACAATACCGACGTCATTATCAATTCAAATAGTTGTGGTTAGTTTGGGTTAGTCGTCGATTCAACTTTCGCTTACTTTCACTTATTCTCAAGTTATTTTAGCCATTTAAAGCGGTTCCGATACGTTATAATCAATTTCAATAGATTTGGTTAGTTTGGGTTAATCGTCGATTCAACTTTTGATTAGTTTCACTTTGTCTCAACTTATTTTAATCATTTGAATTGGTTCTGATACGTTATAATAAATTTTCATGAATTTGGTTAATTTGGGTTAGTCATCCAAACAACTTTCGTCTAGTTTCATTTAGTCTCAACTTATTTTAGTTATTTGAACCGGTTCCGATACCTTATAATCAATTTTAATAAATTTAGTTAGTTTGGGTTAGTCGTCGAATCAACTTTGGGTTAGTTTGGGTAAGTCGTCCAAACAACTTTCGGCTAGTTTCACTTAGTCTCAACTTATTTTAGTTATTTGAACCGGTTCCGATACGTTATAATCAATTTTAATAGATTTGGTTAGTTTGAGTTTGTCGTCGAATCAACTTTGGGTTAGTTTGGGTAAGTCGTCCAAACAACTTTCGGCTAGTTTCACTTAGTCTCAACTTATTTTAGTTATTTGAACCGGTTCCGATACGTTATAATCAATTTTAATAGATTTGGTTAGTTTGAGTTTGTCGTCGAATCAACTTTGGGTTAGTTTCACAGTGCCAAAATATATTTAATATTTACAAAGCATTCCATTATCGTTATATAATATGTACACCTAGACGATTTTTCCGGTCCTGTCGCCTCCTTCACCTAATTTTATTAACATATCTATTCACTAATCCGACTATAGATTTTTCCTATTTGCCTTTGTATTTTTCATTGCTTCGTATATATTTCCACCGAAGTCCGAATAAAATATTAAAATAGAAATAAAATTGAGGATTTTCACAAATCCGACTCTGTTCTGAACACTCTGCCTACATACGAACGACTGACTAAACTAAAACGCTCCACATGCTGCCAACAATCTGCGGATTTTCGGCGGCTGGCAGAAAATATTTGGGGGAGTGGAGCTACTAGTTTACATATACTTTGGTAAAAACATGGGTAAACTGAGTGCACAATAGATGCAGCTCCGTGGCTATCTCTAAATTCAACTTTTTAATTTTAGGAATGTGATATTTTATCCAACAATATTAAAGGATTTGCAGTTAAAAGAATAGTATTCAAGATTTAAATAATTGAGGGAAATGAGCATAAAAAATGGCACACAAAATTTAAATCGGAACGTAGTTGTTGCGGGAAACATAATAAAACGTTCAGTTTTAAATATCTCTTGATGATGCAAAACGCGCTCCGAGTGCAAAATTTCTGTTTCGATATTGTGGATAAAACTCTGTTGTAATAATAAAACGTTATTTTTCTTAATTAAATGTGAAATGAAAAATGTTTCTCCAATACAGCAGTTCAAAATCTAAATAAGCAAAAAGGAGCTGAAAAATACAACAAATATTAAGTCAATCTTAATGAATAAATAGAGATGTTAGCTTAATACTCTGAGCTTACATACTCAAAAGTGTGCTTATTAGGTTATTCGACCATTTTCAATTTAACAAGGTTATTCTTAAAACCCAACTAAAAATTTTGCATTGTGAATTCTACCGAAATACAACCGTAAATAACTGCCTCGCATAGTTTCAGATCTAAAAGTGCAAAACGATTACTGAAATAGATAGGTATAATCGTATATTCCAACCGTTTTGATGAAAATTAATCATTTACCATAAACACTCTGTACTTCTATAATATTGTTATTGATACGAATGGTAAAATTAATTATGCAATCTTCAAACCGAGTATGTTGGTCTCGTCATAAACATTCAAATCAGCGTCGTTAAGCGACGATTTCACTTTACAACTTTAGAGATATTGGATTGAAATAGGATGGGCCAGTTGCCATTTGCCTTTCCAGCGTCAAAGACGATGGCGGTTATTTCCTTTCGACCGGAAGTAAAGACGATCTTACGTCCTGTCCGCTTCAAACGCATAAAGCCTTGTTAAAGCAGTCCGGGTGATTTGAATAACCACTGTCGAACCTGGTTTAATTGAGACCGAGAAGACAAGAACAAGACAATTTTGACCTTATTGGATAAATTTGGAAACAATTGACATTGGGGGTTTCCGATAAAACTGTAAAGTGGAAGGTATTTCTTGATGATGCCTTGTACCAAAATTATTACAAGAGTAATACAAGCACACATTAATCAAACTAATCTAAACCATTAACAATTTTATTTGAAAAGCCTCGAGGTTCGAAGCTGATCATTTTTAACCTCTGTTAAAACTCAACCTAATAAGCAAGTAAGAGAGGTATACAGTAACAGTCGGAAAGAGTATGATTAATAAAAATATGAAGAATATCTTTGAAGAATTGGGTATCAAACATTATAGTGGCTTATACTCCGGAGCAAAATGGCTTTTTGCGAAAGAGAAAATCGTAGCGTTGTTGCAACCAGCTAAGTCTATGTTTTATTGAAACCCACATATTCCAATGGTGGGCTGAAGTCTTTAATACTGTCGTATGTATTCTAAATAGAATATCCTCATTCTATTCTGATAAATCCCGATTGGATTATGAAGCGGAAACTGGCCGAAAATTGTTTATTTTGAGGTTGTTTGGTACAACGAACGCAAATTGCAAAAAAAGTCACAAAGATTCAAATCAAACCACATCATTTATTTCTATCAGACAATTTGCAACACTGTATTGGAATAGTCAAAATTTACCTAAAACAAAGCTAAAACTAAGTTGAAAGAAAATGAATTAAACCTAACTTAAAATTTTTAAATACCTACTCATCATCACGATAAAAGCATTTTCGTAGTTAAAACTGTTTTAGGTTGTATTTAAATTGACTAACACTTTTACAAATCTTAATGCAAGTCGGCAGGTTATTAAATAAAAGAGGACCAATATTATTTGGCGATCGAAATGCGACCTTCTATTTACTAATGTTTGTGTATATATCGATGTTCTTTCTTGTATTAAAATCATACATATCACAGTTTTGTTTAAATTTTACACTATTACTAAAAACATATAGACAGAATTCAAAAACAAACAAACACGGGACAGTTAAAATATTCGAATCAATAAAGTATTTTTGCAGCTTTGTGTGGGAGAAATTGCTGCCAATGAACGAACACATCTTTTTTGAGCCACAAATACATCATCAGAAAGCGTTAACCAGCCCCAGAAATAGACACCATATCTTAGTCTAGAATCTACATTGGCATAATAGACCCCAATTAGTTGTTCCTTGGTTAAGACAATTTTTAACTGTCTCAGGACATAGCTTTGAGAATTTATTTTAGGTATAAGATATTCGCAGTGGACTTTCCAGTTTAAATTTGATTCAAAATAGAGTCCAAGAAATTTAGTATTTTCACTAAGACCAAGTTCAACAATAAAGTGAATGCTGACAAAACCAGTAATTCATTTTTTTAATCAGTTCCCTACATTGATCTTCTAGCAATGAATCACATTTATTTGAGGTTAAAACAAAGATGTCGTCAGCAAACGCTGAAAATAGGGCCTCTGAGTCAATGGTGTCAAATAGATTAATGAACAACAAAAAGAAAATTGGACCAAGAGCAGACCCCTGGGGTACTCCAGTTGTAATATTCAAGATATTGTTTTCGGGCCACTAAAAAGGATCTGGACCATCCAAAGGATTGTCCAATAAAGCCATATCCTTTGATAATCATTAAGAATTTATTCCAATCAACACAGACAAATGCCCTGCTGAAATCACAAAATATCCCAGCAGGACTGCGTCTATGTTGTGGGATATAAGAAAAATGTAAAATGTTATCGTGTGTGGGTACAAACTACAAGTCGGAATTCTTATTGCCGCGCGCCGGCTGGAGAAACATGTAGAAAGTCAAAAAGAAAATCTAAAAATAAGTCTTTGAGTTGATCAGACAGATCGTTGAAACTCTATTTCTGAACATGCTTGAAGATATCAGGTTGGTCAACGAAAATAAATTGAGAGATGGGAACAAAGTAAATAAATCAGACGATGTGGTGAAACTGTTACGTTAATTGCTGATAAGTTGTTGCATCATAAAGAAACGAAATCTTCAAAACATCCTAAAGCAGCAGGTAGGAATAGATTACAATGTATCTTTTCGTCCAGCCGTCAGTTCTCGAACTAGCGTTTCAGTTAATGTGCAGTTAGTACGGCGGTTAGCAGCGATATTGGGACCAACCTTTCATCATTGAGATTTGGCACAGTGGTGGTGCATGCCCATACCTCACTTTTAAGAAGTGGAACCAAGTTTGTAACCACGGGAGAGCTGCGGTATGGCGGGTTGCATATCTGCCAAAGGCAAATTTGAGAAAATCGTTAAACGAGCATACCTGACCGTTTCTATGGGTGAATATCGCTCACAAATATTACGGGAGGTATTATGAAACGTAACTGGACCATGTGCCAGTCGCGTGGTGGCAGGTTGCCTACCCTCTAGGCGCAGAAATTAATAAAATCGATTTTGTAGTGCTAGACTGAAGAATTGCAAGCTTGGGTTCTTAATAAAACACCAACAATTCTTGTTTCAGTACCCTTTTTAATGTCAACAGATACAACTGACAATGAATGCCTTCTCGAACGCCACTTTGACCTTTCTAACGCTGTTTGTTGTCGTTCTGAGTGCGGGTTGCGCCTTCTCTATGCGAGAAGGCACAACCCGCCCTCTCTCGCTTATCCTGAAATAAGGTCTATTTGCCATAGAATCAATTGTTATAAAAATGATTTTAATTAAAAAGTTAGTTTAGTATAAGCGATAGGCATGCAAGGAGGTGCAGTCCGCTCCCAATTTTCTACTATAAGGTAAGTACCCTTGTCTCCCAAGCGACTGAGACTTATCACCGCAGACAGGAGCAAATTAGAACAATTAATCAAAATCCGTAGAAGGTTGGAACCTACAGGAATTTGGTCCAGTTCAATGCAGCAAAGAGCCAAGCAGCCACGTTTACCAAGAGGGCCAATACGGCAGGCCCTGACATCATTATGGCAGGATCGACCATTCCTTCATTCTTGTCAATCGGACTGCTGAGTGTCTCGGTCACCAGTAATATGTCCTTGCATGACCACGTTGCTAACATTGCAAAATCAGTCTCCCAGATGCTTGGTGCGCTATTTCGCAACAAAAAACTGTATACACCGCAGCAGATCCTCTTGCTTTACAAAGAGCAAATAAGACCGTGCTTAGAATATTGCTCACACATCTGAGGTGCCGCACCAAAGCACACCCTAAAGCTGCTTGATTTCATTCAGAAGCGAGCTGTACGTCTCATCGGCGACCCGGAGTTGACCCGGAATCTGAATAGTCTGGGACACCGCAGACATGTGGCCGAGATGTCCCTGTTATACAGACACTTTCACGACAGATGCTCCCATTGTTGAAGAGCAGCAGAATAGAAAGCGAAGTAGGGACTTTATTGAACGTTCTCTGTATATTGTATCACAAATCTTAGCAGGGAGATGACCTCATCGATCCAGCTCCATCACTAGACAAGCCAGCAAAGATAGATGCATGAATCGCTACCCTGAGTAGGAAGCAGCAGAATAGAAAGCGAAGTAGGGACGTCATTGACTGGTCTCTGTATACTGTATCAGAGATCTTAGCAGGGAGATGACCTCATCGATCCATCACTAGACAAGCCAGCAAAGATAGATGCAGGAATCGCTACCCTGAGTAGGAATCTTAAAGCTTACCAGAAACTAGGGAATATTCCTTGTGATGCCAACGCGGATGCGTTAAATGCGGGCCATCGCATTGAGCATAATTTAAGAACCAATCACCCAAAATGTCACAAGGGCTGCTTCGTACCTTGCGATTCAACCAAGCTCGGTAGAACTTAGAGAGATATGCAGATTGGTTGTCAAGAAAATATCGAGCCATCCGTTAAGTCAGCTACACGGGGAAGTCTCGAAGGGGTGAAATCAGCTAATGACAAGATAGAATGAATTTTCTGTGGCAAGCACGGGCCAAGAGTCAATCCAACTCATAGACTGACTTTCACTGAAGCTAGAAATGCGATAGAAGCCGCTGCAACCAAGAAACTAGACAGTAAGGTCTGAATCGCACTCCCGGGTTGGCAGGGTAGGCTCGGCATATGGTACCATAACTGTCAGACAAAGTATGTGCGAGACTTAAAAACTAACTCAAGTCTAGGCAAGAAATCGAAGCAGTCAGCTAAATTACGTGACGTTGCACTTCAACAACTGACTGATCAAGCAAATAAATACTGAAAAGGAATGCAGTGAAGATGCATCTGCATTCTGTTGGTTGATCTTGCCCGCAGTCATACCGACGAACTGCTTAAGCAAAGAGTGAGTAACGGGTTTGTACACTCCAGCGGCTTTAAGGAAATTCTGCTTAATTCTGAGAGCTTCCTTCATACGAGGAGCAGAATGCAAGACAAGCGATCTCCCTAATCCGGAACCAGCCATCACCGTGCGGCTGGAAAGTCGGCTCGGAAGGATGGAGGAAGCTCTATAGAACTAAGCCTACAGCACAAGAGACTTGTAAAGAAACGCCGGTGTCATGTAAATATAAAAATAAATGTACTGGGAAATGCAACTGCGCTAAATGTAAAGTCCTTTGCTATGAGTTTTGTTGTTGCCCATGCTTTAAGGACCTTGATTAATGCCAAAAAAGTGCCAAAGTCTGATATTTATGACCCCAATTTGTGATGTAGGTGATAGATTTAGAATTATTACATTCCGTGATTACATCTAGTACGATGAATAATATTATCTATTAATAACTATATGGAAAGTGTAATATGGACAATAGTGACTATATGAGGTATAATAAACAATTAATTATTGAGCAAGTGATTAAGACAACATTAATTTGTGATTTTTAGCATTTTTAAGGTTAGTTATAAACTACACATATTAAAAATGCGTTGTGCTGTAGCTGGTCGTCTGAGTGACAATCAGACAAAACGTGCTGACAAATCTGTAAGATTTCATGCTTCTCCCAAAGACAATATTGTTGAAAAACTGTGGGTTACTGCTTGTTGCCGTAAAGACCATTTTAATACTAAAACCTCGAGAATTTGTTCAAAATATTTCAAGTCAGAAGGTCATGAAATAAATTTGCAACATGAATTGTTGCAATACGAATCCAAAAAAGGACCCAGTCTAAAGCGCAATGCAGTACCTTCTCTTCATCTGCCAAAATCAAAAGATTTATGTGTAAACCAGGTAAAAAGACAGGAGCTTTCGAAGAGAGAGACGAAGAAGTTTGTGGAAGATATCATTGCTCAGTGCTAGTGCAACAATGAATTTTGTGGATTACATATATAGAATATTGGATAATAAACAATTAATTGTAACTATTTTTGTAGATCTGCGAAAGGCTTCAGTACTGATATTTTACCCAGTGATTGTGGTGTGCCGCAGGGCTCGGTTCTGGGGCTATTATTCTTTTCACTATCTGTATTTAATTTAAGATGTGCAGGACTTATGGCGCGGTACTTTACTTTTGCTGACGATGCAGCTTTGGTATACACAGGTGGGGAAGTTAATGCATTAAATAGGCTTGTAAATGACGACCTAAAGTTGTATCTGAACTGGTTTTACAATAAATTAAAAATCAATACTGCAAAAGAAATTTCTAATTAACATTGTTGTTGTGATATACGGAAATATAACACTAAGTAGGTTCCAAAATAACATTTACAAAATAATAACTAATACAAATATAGGCCTAAATAACCCGTATGTGCAAGCATGTAAAGCCGCGTTCGTTTTTGTCATCTTTTTCCTCGGTTTGCTCTGAAAATTTGACAGTCACGAGTTCTGTGTATTAAAAAGGAAAATCCAAGTCACGTGCCTGTCAAAATGTTAGAGCAAATTGAGGAAAAAGATGACAAAAACGAACACGGCTTTAATTGTACAATAAAGTACTGGAAAATATTAGAAATATTATTAATTATTTTCTTTATAAATTGATAAATGTTTACATTGATAGTAAGGAGTTTTTAAAAAGAATCCTTTTTAGAGTTGGTCAGGCAAATACAAGATTTACAGATTTGTTATATATGTATGGACCTAGAACTAATCTTTATAAAGATTCTCCATTGATAAGGCTGCGTAATAAGTTTAATAGGTATTGTAGTATTGTATTTCAGTTTAATTGTTTAAAAAACAAATAAAAGGAGAAATAGATATAAGGATATGTTCCTAGTTTGTAGGTTTAGTTTTTAGTTTGATTGTATCTATTATTGGCTTTGTAAAAGTTGTTGATACAAGAATAAATAAATACATTATAATATTTTTATAAAACTATTTAAGTGGTATCTAAATATTAGTTAGAATCTCTCCGACACAAAAGTGTAATTAGTATGTTCGAGGCCAGAACTTAAAGCACTGATTAGGGATTTATGTATTTATTGTATTGTAATATTGAGTTGTATTAAATAAATGTTATAAAAAAAATAACTAAAAAGTTTGTCTAAAAAGCCTTGTTTTATTTTTTTGTCACTTTTAAATAAATACAATTCCGATATGAGAAGATAAATAAGTAGATCTTTCCGTCTGTGAAACAAAACCAATCCACTACACCTTCCCGTATAATATCAACTATATATCTATTATAATACCTAATATTTCTTTATGTTCCCTGCTATAATCACAGATTAACCTTAATCTGTGCTATAATTATCTATAATAAAGTGTATATAGTAGCAACTCTGCTGAAATGTCAATTAACAAGATTTTAAATTATTCTATAAATTTCTTTTGATAAAATCTTTGTTGCTAAAGATTTGTTTCTTATTTATAAAATTTCTAAGCATAAACTTATATGTGCATTTCATATATTGAACATTATTTCTCAATTTTGATGTATATTGATTATTTATTTAGTTTATTAATAAATCAAAATAATAAATACCTTTCAGTAACCTAAATAAACCCAAAACAGTGATATATTAATAGCATTTTTATTCAAATGTCTAATAATGGTCAATTAAATGTAATCGATATAACAGTTCTTACGGCAACTATTTCAAATAACTCTCATTGTGACGTAATGCGCGAACTCAACCGAATTGGGCACTCGGGAATATCATACCTGTTATTCTTTGTATCATGGACCCGATCGGACGCCATCATGAATTCTTGTTTTCTTTGCTTTTCAACTTTCGATGTTCAGTTTTGTAAAGAGTTCTTGTGTTTTTTATTATTGCCGTGTGTTTGACAGTACTATAATTCGTTTTCGGTGTTATTTGAGAAAAATTCCTTCAACTTAATACTCAACATGCCCTTATACAGACAGGCACGCGCAAAAGCTACGAAACTCAGCGTTTCTGTCTTACACATGGATATTTTGTCTCTCTTCCTTCGTGAGTAGATCTGCTTATATACTCTTATATATTAGCCTTCTAGGAGTCCTATTTCTATGACTACCACTGTGCCAAATCTCAATGCTCTAATCAAAAATGCAAGGTTGGTTTGACTAACCGCCGTACGACATAAAAACAGCCTTTTATATGGCGGCCACGAAATGTGTATGCAACAACCAGAAGTATTTGAAGATGGCACACCAACTTTTTGTGGAATTAGTAGTTCACAGATTTTTTCAAACTTGTGATCTCAGGGTAAGCTTTGTCTGTATATAGGTATAGGCGTAAAAAATGACTACCAGGAAGCATTGCTGTTGCTGCATATGGGTGATGCTTTAATAGTTTTAACAAATATACATGAGACCGATAGACTATCAAAAGAAATCAGGTGTGCGTATAAAGCCAAAATTATTATTCACTGATATCAAACGGCTTATACAAGATTCTGGAAAAATGCGGAATGTTGGATTCAAAACCAGAGTCGTCACTTATAGATCCAGGATTAATTGAAGATGATTCCCTAATAAGAAAAGATTATTTTCAGTGCATAGAATTGTTGGTAGTTTGAGGTTTTTAGAAGTAATTGTATAAGAGCATTAGATCCTCTAGCCGCAGCACGCTTTAAGCTGATAAAAAGGCTACTTCGTTATAGTTTTATCATAGTAAATTTTACGTTACTCTACAATACGGGTGATCATTTGGCAGTGATTTAGGATACTGCGTTTGCAGTCACTTTGGACACATGTAGGTTAGGCACAGATACGATCTGTAAACTGAAAAATGCAATAGTGTTCTGGCAAGAATGTGTTGCATCGGCTAATACAGAAGCGAAATACATGAGCGCTTAAATTGCGGCAAAATCTATTGTGTGGAAATACGAACGACTAAGCTATTGGTTAAACCAACATTTGAATTGTTCCGTAGTAAAATTGTTTCAATCAACAAAATTAAAAAGTAGTACCTACGTCATATTTTTCATCTATATTTATAACTAATAAGTAAGTACAGCCTAGTACAGGGTGACTCGAATTCGAGTCTATGTATGGGGAATTCGAAAACCGTAAGACATACAGTGTCGGTCAAATTAAGGCAAAATTGCGCATTTAGGTGCCTAACAATGTGCCGTTTAGAAAGTTTTAAAGTTCCTAGTATTTAAAGAGATATCCGAAAAAACCCGAAATTTTGAAAAATCGTTTTATTTTTTTCTGGGCTTATTTAAAAACGTATTTCAAATTTAATTGCACTTTTGCATTGCCACTTTTTCCCCTCTATCCAATGATGGTATCCAGTTTTAAATCCGACGTTTCGTCTTTAAGGGATCAACATCTGATAAAGCCAAGAAAATATGAGGATCCACCACATTTGAGTCCCCAAAGTTCGAGTCTTAAGTTTAAACTTGTGTAAAATCACTAAACTACCTTACAACTTACTCAGGTAAAAAGCAAACCTCTGAACAGCTATAAAATTGAAACTTGAAACATGAAAATAATGACATTTGACATGAGTGACCCACTCATACGCAGGTCTCGGTCCAAACGTTGTACATTTCTCTTATTGAAAATAAAAGAGCGGCTAAATATAACGCAAATGTTAAAAATTAAAATGTTTTTTTCTTGATTTTAGGCATACCTTGGGTTCGTTTGGGTCAGTTTTGTTTGTTAGCGGCCCCGGAGCGAGCGAAGCGAGCGGAGGGTCATGCTTAAAAGCATTTTTACCATTTATTTTTCCCATTGTGGAACCACCAGGCTTGCGCGAAGATCACGCCTTTCTTCACGCAAGCTTGGGCGAAATCATTTCGGTTATCTTTGGTTAATTTGGGTTAGCTTTGGTTAGGTTGGGTTAGTTTCGTCTCGTTTAAGCTACTACGCACCTGCGCGAAGAAAGACTTGCGCGAAGCGCAAATTCTTTCTTTACGCAAGCCTGAGCAAAATAATTTCGGTTAGTTTTGGTTAGTTTGGGTGAGTATCGTGACTCATAAACTAATACGAGGTTGGTCGAGGCACAAGCCTGGGCGGCATAATTTGGTCGATTTGGGTTAGTTGGTAGGCATTATAATTAAACTTAATAAACGATCTGTGATTTAGAACTACCTGTATAATATAAATATCAATGAATATGGGTTCCCACCATCAGAAAACGATTTAAAATGTCCATTTTCAGATTTTTGACAAACTTGGCATCTGGGAAAGGCTACTTAATGCTTAAATTGTCTTAAAAACGTCATTTTTGACTTACAAATATGGCGACATAAGGAACATTTAATATCTGATTCTATTTTTTATTAAATAATCGGTATAATATTTCAATGATCCTGACTTTTTTGGAAAGAAAATATTTCCAACCAGACCTCATTTCTCATATTCCGAAAATTTTCATTGTTTGTAGTTTGTTATACCCTACCACATTCAGAGTTCAGGCACTTCTTCCTCTTGGCTTTCCATTTCGTATCAATTTTTGTCGTTGGTTGTTTCTCCAGTGCCTTATTGAAAATCCTTTATTTCAAAATCAAATTCTGTTTGCCGACGAAGCAAATTTCCCACGCAATGCTATATGTAATTTTCAAAATAATCAGTTATGGTAGAGGAAAACCTACATGGCATACAGATTTCCAAGAACAGTTCTCTCTTAACGCGTGGACAGGAATCCTTGGACATTATTTGATACGTTCATTCTTGGTTCCGGAAAGATTAAACGGTCAAGGATACCGTCATTTTCCTAAAGAAGATTTGCGTATATTCCTGGTGTGTCGCTTAGACTACGGAATGAAATGGAGCTTATGCATGACGGTGCCCCGGCACATTTTAGCATCCTAGCGCGAGAATTTGTGGATCCTTAACACTTTAGATTATTTCCTCTGGGGATTGGGGGCATCTAAAAACCTTAGTTTTTCAAACACCTATCCAAATTCAACAAGAACTAAGAAATCGAATAATAGACTTATGTAGAACGATTCAAATACTGCAGGAATTTTCCAAAGAGTGCGTGAATCAATGAGATGAAGACTGGATGCATGCATACAGGCAGGTGGGCATTTCCAACATTTATTGTGATTTTGATTTAATTTTTTATGAAGTGTTCCGTTGTTTATTGTTGTTTAAAAATTAGCTTTTAAAATATTTTTATGTTAATTAAGAAAAGTTATTTTACAAAATTGTTTCATCATTGCACACACATGCATCGATTACCTACTTTAAATCAAGATATCTCGAAAATGGTTGAAAGTAAGAAACTTCTTCATTTAAAAATGATGGGAAATGGATTTTTCTACTAGAAAATGTGATACAAACACGCACGAAGAAGTTGTGACTCTCCGAAGTATAAGAAAAAGACCTGTATGTAGCGCCCTTTAGAACTGGCCAAACTAAAATCAAATTTTAATTTCTCATGTTAAAGAAAACCCAGATATAAATTTTCGTCGAAATAACAACATTATTTCAAAAATTATTTAGAGAAAAAAATTTAAATAATTTTTTTTCTATCTCAAAAATGAAGGCTTTGCGGAGCCATGTTTGTATGAACTTTTTATATTGAAAATACGTGAGGAATCGTTCCCTGAAAAATCAGGCACTTAATAAAGAACACTCTGTGTTTAACATGGCATTTTCTGTCGATAAGCGATTATTCGTGTTTTGAATGATCTTGAATATAAGTCAGGTATGTAAGCTATTTTTGCACAACTTAATATTAGGTCAATCGAACAGTAATATTTATTTGCTCTCACAGATTTATACTTACTTCCATGAAAATTCCACAATTTCGTATCCGGTAACAATATATTTAAATAAACTTTGTCGACCCATAATATACTAAACATTCTCATCTCTAATAAAACATTTTAACTGATTGTGGCTAATAAACCAAGAACACGGTAGTACATGGGCATAGTGTGGCATCGATATCTAAGATAATGAAACTTCCCATAAGATTTACCTCTAATACTATCGACGCTAATGGTAAAAAATACTGGAGACATTAAAATCTACCAATAAAAAATAATTATACATTGGAAAAGCTGTGACTAATTATCTACAGGTCATAGAGCCGAAATTCGTTATCGCTTCAAATTGCAATGCAATTTAAATCGCAGGTTGGGAAACACCGATGGCGTTTCCCGATGCTTCCCCTTACTTGACTTTAGTCCTTCAACTTATTGTCTACCAATCATATTTGCGATATGAATTTTCATAAGCCTCTTTTTATTGGTCTATTGTCATGCCCCTATCACCAATCCTGCTCAAAATATGATATTATAAGCGGGGGGGGGGTGGAGGCCTGCAACGCCTTGGCGTCGGCGCTGGCCTTGCAACGTTGCCATCATAAGATATATTTCCAGATTAATATTTTTCTCATATAGAGCGACCATTATTAATGAAGTTCTCTTTTCTTGATATATGAAATCAATAACGCACTAAGAGTTCTGTTAACCAGCTAAAACGTTTCCATAAATACCTTAAAACGTGTCCTGTAAAGTTCTTCTAAATTAAAACTTATTGGGAGATATACGAATTATTCTAAATATTTGAACCAAAACCAGCATAATTATTATTTTTATGTATTAAACATAATAACTGAATCTGAATATAGACAGCCATATGTCAAAATATCATTTATGCTCCTAGCTGGGTGCGGAGACCAAACAATGCAAGCATTATTTTCAGAAATTTAATTGGACCCCAGCCAACCGAAACTAACCCGATTTATAGAAGATACCAAAAAAATTAATAATTTAATTCTGATTAAGTTCTTTACTTATAGTGAGCAACCTTGGCTACAATAGCCGAGCTAATTTTGATAATACTAAGAATTTTAGGCTGACGAGTAATTATCAAGGTTCGTTATAAAATTTACATATTTATTCTTTTATTTTTCTTTCTTACTTTCAAATGCAAATAAGTCGGGATATATAGGAAAATTCATTCGTAATCGAATAAAAATATTTTTTTATAGATCTTTGCCCACTCCTTTCAAAATATACAATACTATACTTACTAACCCAACCTAAAAGAAGGTAATTTATCAAGCCACAATTAGTCAACCTATTGATTAGCATTTTCTTATAATTATATAATACAGGTGCAGAAAATATCTATCTGATCACAGCCTAGTAGTTGAATCAGAATGCAGAGCATCTAAGGGAGATCGATGTTTTTTCCTCACCCGTAATAGAT
>JAEQML010059936.1:0-27935 GCA_016904865.1 Pissodes strobi | reverse complement strand
AGTTGGAAAAACTGCTGTATCTAAAGATCTAAAGATCTTTGTTACATTTCTCTGAAAAGTCAATTTTCCCTACATTTTCGAAACAAGAAAGTTTTTTTCCTAGTGACTTTTTCGACTTTAGAACGACCCATAAGGGCCATATTTGGTATGTTGGTCTTGTAGGACATGGCATTGGTATTGATCTTGTTCTTGCATACACAGTCTTGGTCTTGATCAAAAGACGGCCTCGGTCTTGGTCTTGGCCTTGATTTTTTTACAAGTCCAAGTCCAAGACCGGTCTCGCTCGTCGTTATTTGGTAATGTATAAAAATGCCACTGGGTTCGCCAATTACACCTGACACCAGAGGTCACTTAATGGATCTTGCACTTTGGCAACACTGACCTGAGCTCTCTGGAACACGGCTCAGTATCCAGTGAGGTGCTATTTTGCGTTTCGAAAACTCTTAGAAAAGGGGCTCGCTCGATCACGTCGTCGTTCGATCGACTAAGCACTATAAATAGAACTAAATATCTGTATAACTAAATGCATTTTTTTCAGCGCTATTATTACTGATAATTTAAAAGCTCCACCTTTCTCTTAATAGTTTTCATACATTGTCTTAAAATATGTGAATAATTTATTGTTTCTTGTTTATTGTTAGCGATCTATCGGGATTTAGACACAGGCCAAAGGTGTAGAAGTTAAGTAATTGTTATTAAAGGCGAAAATTGTTGAATTTGTTTATCGCAAAAAGAAGATTGGTTTTAGGAATATCGATATATCATAATTCCTGGGTCAAACCGGAAGTTGACGCCGCTGTAAATATTGAAGGGTAGTTTAAATTATCGTTCACTTGACACGCAACTTAATCCAGAAAAGTTATTTCTTGTGTAGGCATTATTTGGTCACCCTGGAAAAATTTTAACTGCTAATCAGGTGCCCTGGATTTGGACAATGTCCTGGATTTAGGGTCTATACTGCGCGTTCTGCTGGAGGTATCCGCAGAATGCCAAATATCCTGCATGTCATAAAAGCTTTGCTAAAAATAAAAACGTATTTTTCCCCGTAATTCCGGCTAAGCTATAATTCGAAAATGCACCCCTATTCCAATATCCGGAACAGGCTTTGTAGTAGATCACGTATACAAGGCTGAACTTCAAATAAAGACAAATTTAACTCTCACCTGCAAAGAGTGATATGAAATATAATTTTTCAAAAAAATGATTTTCTAGTAGATGTAATAAAGTTAATAATTATTAATATACGTCTTGCATTTTTTAACATATGTCCTGCAAATTCACTAGCCAACAGTTACCGATTTTATTAATGATGCAATCCACGTTGCTCAACGAAATATTAAATAACCTATAGAGGAATCTATTTTGACGCCGCCACTGGATCATGAGATCAATTTCTAAATTTAAAGCTGCGTTTTAAAAATGTCGAATGCTTATTAGAGATAAAATCGTGGTTGAACGCCAACTTTTTTTAATTGTTATTTGAAGTTTTACTACTTTATGTTTGTTTGTTTTCGTTTTGTTTATTGTATCGTGGCCGCATACAATTAACAGCGTTTATTTTTTTGCATCGAACATCGAGGTGAGTAATGGTTTTCGATTGAAAAATCGGACCCATTGTGAATTGACCATTAACGTATCAACATTAGTTTCGAATAAGGTTAAGGTATACATTAAGTATTCAGATGCGTATCTAAATGGTGCGAGGCGTGAAGAGGGGGAGTTTACACTAAATTTATTATAAAACAAAGGGCAATGGCAATTTGCATCTGTTCTCCCTTCCTCTTCCGTAGAAATCCTTGTCATATTCGAATAAAGGAATGGGTGTTAGTCAGTTGCCCATAGTACTCACTTATGATGAAATAAATGTGTCATTTTTTGCCGTATATTTTCGATTTGCTATTTTTTTTTCAATTCTTCGCCAAATCAGTCAAAAGTCCGGCTCTGATGGCGCCAGTCCTACCATGGACTTTTGCCAACATTTTTCAGTTGCTTGTTAAGCACGACCCTTATTTTCATATTTTTTCAATTTAAGTTTAAGATCAGTAATTGCTCCGCCTATGCCCGGGCAGTTTCGTACCGTGGTTCGGAGGAGTTCTGAAGACGAAGCATCCCACTTCCGTAATAGGTGACGTTTGGACCGGTGTTGCCATGCATAGCATAGCACAGTTTCCCTATGTACTGGAATTTGCCGAATATTTTTTCCGAAATAATCTTTTGTATTTTTTTTATCAATGTTCTATATGTATAATTTTTCATTGTTGTTTGAATATATTTTGTGAAAATTTGTAACAAATAATTGAAAAACTTATAGTTGACATTTTAATATAATTGCGGGAACTTTGACACAAAACTGTATTTACCCCTTGGCCAGTTGACAGGATGACTTGACATAAACCCCACTTTTTCTGATGACGATACGAGGTTTTCTTTTGTCGCAAAATATTTTGGACTTACGAGGTTTGCTTGAAGAGTTATCCTGACGTAGTAAACTATAGTGATGTTTTAGTGTATATACTAAAGTAGGGATGAAAGTAGAGTTATGGGTTATCTAATTTAGGGTGATGATTTAACAGATTTGATGCCTTTTTGGGTTAGTTTGGGTTATGCTTTCCGAAGAAATGCGAAGTTTCTTTCATTTTGTCTTTGAAAAACTTGTCACAATGAAACTGACACAACCAATAATTAATTTTTTTGTTGTCTATATTTTAAGGCACCACGACCAGTTTTTCAAGGTAATTTTTCGTCTCGCTATATTCGATTAAAACCAAAAAAGATGTAGTTTTCCCGTGGTATAATATTTTTATTCTATATTAGGTGTTTGTTGATATTCAACACTCGCATATCTACCCAGCCATTAACAAGCCCGCTTGCCATTAAAGCAGGTAAAACGAAATTGTTGCGAACAATTCAGAAAACCTTTAGTTCCTAAAGTCATTAGCGGAGAACATAAAAAAGGCCATAAAAAATAAAAAAACGTTCCAGCCTTGAAAGTAGACAATGGAGATCTCTGCACTGAAATTAATGCTGCGCTTACTAATGGATGGTACAAGGTTGTTTTTTTCATTATTTTGAAATTTTATAATTGAATGATAGCTGGCTAGGAGCAAATTGTAACACTACCGTGCTATTTGCATGTGAATCGTGCCTAGTTCATTAAAACTATTATTTTTTATTCGAGTAAAGAGACTTCATACTATGGAACTTATCTATTAATTTTTCAGAAAATTGCATTCTTGATAAATTGCAGGTACATGATGGATGGAAAACTAAATGTTACCTACAGATTTAAAATCAAGAATTTTACAGCAAAATTAAAGTCCTTTAAATATAAGCAATTGATCTTATTAAGGCTTTTTAATAACCTGTTTTGGGAAATGGAAAATAATTAAATTTTAAATTTTATCGTTCAAATTCTCAGCAACCGTATCTTAATTTAGCCATCTCAAGAATATTTTTTATGTTTTACCCACTCAGTAAGTTAAATTGCAAATTTGGAATCTATTGTCCAAAGTATAGTTTTCCTCGTGAGCCAAACTATAAAATAATGATATTTTTTTTGCGAAATAAATGTCTACACATTTTTATATTGTTACCCTACTTTTGGAACTTACTGTAGACGAATTTTTTATTACATATGTGTCTTTTGAGGATTTTTAGATATTTAATTATAAAATTATACCTAAACATGTATGTTTTAAATCCAATTTCAACAAAAGAAATGATCGATGACAATATCAAAAATAAATAGAGACTTATATATAAAGCTAGAAAGATAGGCAGAAGAATAGAAATGAGTGTTTGAAAGAAAAGGATAAATGACAAAAAGAACATCACTAAAAATGATTAAATTCCTACATTATTCAACTTGTTACTTATTTATGCGGAATCTAAATTTAATACTTATTTTAATATAGTGGTTGAAGTAAATTTTTTTCTTAATTTTTTAGTTCTTTAAATATATTATTTTTTATTTTCGCGTTTTAAATTCTATTAAAATTGGTTTATTTTTTAGTAGGGATTTTTACGCATAATCACATAATATGATTTTTAGAGAAAAATATGATACGCCTCACTTTTTGCTCAAATTTGACCACTTTTTATGAACATTTCATTAGAATTAATTAGATATATGATAATTGTATCTTAACTTTTTTCCTACGATGTCCTTTTTCGGAAAATAAATTAGAACATATTTCATTGCTTAGAACTTATCAAAAATCTGATAGAATATTCATCTAATAAAGGTAAAAAAGTAAAAAAAAACTTGCATTTTCAGTACTATTTTTAATTTGTTATTTTTATACTATAGCGCTGTTCTGAATTATTTTTGCATTTTTTATAATATGTTGATGCTTTTCATAATATTTATTTTCATACTGCATTTACTGCTTGCATGTCTAAGAATTTTTATTTGTAATTAGTTGCTTTTTACTATAATTTTATTCTGTATTTTCTTTTTATTCTTTGTTGTATTTTGGTTGCAATTTTTATTTCTTTAGTTTAATCTACTGCATTTATTTACTCCTTGCATGTTCATAACATATTTATACTTTGTTAATTTTTATATTATTATTTTTGCATTTCTTATGACTTGTTGCAATTTTCATAATTTCATTTTTAAACCTTGATCTGCTTATTGGTTGCATGTTCAATATCTAATATTTATTTGCATTTAGTTGCTTTTTATTGTAATTGTGTTCTGTGTTCTCTTTCTATTCCTTGTATTTCGGCCGCATGTTTTATTTCTTTAGTTTGATCTACTGCATTTATTTACTTCTTGCATCTTCAATTACATCTTTATACTTTGTTAATTTTTATATTATTATTTTTGCATTTCTTATAATTTGTCCACGCAATTTTCATTTTTATACCTTGATCTACTCTATTTATTGCTTGCATGTTCAATAAGTTTTATCGGCAATTAGTTGCTTTTTATTATAATTGTGTTCTGTACTCTTTTTATTCCTTGCATTTTGGCTGCAATTTTTTTCTTCTTTAATTTGATCTACTGCAATTATTTACTTCTTGCATGTTCAATGACATCTTTATAAGTTGTTAACTTTTATGCTATGCCGATGTTCTGAATTATTTTTGCATTTCTTATAATTTATTGATGCAATTTTCAAAATTTTTATTTTTATTATTTGACCTACTGCATTTACTGCTTGCATGTTCAGGAATTTTTGTTTGTAATTAGTTACTTTTTACTGTAACTGTGTTCTGTATTCTCTTTGTATTCCTTGTATTTTTGTTGCGATTTTGATTTATCTAGTTTGATCTACTGCATTTACTTACTTCTTGCATGTTTAGTAACATCTTTATACTTTGTTAATTAGTATATTATTATTTTTGCCTTTCTTATAGTTTGTTGATGCAATAATTTGGTTTTTATACCGTGACCTACTGCATTTATTGCTTGAATGTTCAATACTTTTTATTTGTAATTAGTTGCTTTTTATTATAATTGTTTTCTGTACTCTTTTTATTCCTTGCATTTTGGCTGCAATTTTTTTCTTCTTTAATTTGATCTACTGCAATTATTTACTTCTTGCATGTTCAATGACAACTTTATAAGTTGTTAACTTTTATGCTATGTCGATGTTCTGAATTATTTTTGCATTTCTTATAATTTGTTGATGCAATTTACAAAATTTTTATTTTTATTTTTTGACCTCCTGCATGTACTGCTTGCATGTTCAGGAATTTTTGTTTGTAATTAGTTACTTTTTACTGTAACTGTGTTCTGTATTCTCTTTGTATTCCTTGTATTTTTATTGCGATTTTGATTTCTCTAGTTTGATCTACTGCATTTACTTACTCCTTGCATGCTTAGTAACATCTTCATACTTTGTTAATTAGTATATTATTATTTTTGCATTTCTTATAGTTTGTTGATGCAATAATTTGGTTTTTATACCGTGACCTACTGCATTTATTGCTTGCATGTTCAATAATTTTTATTTATTTATTTATTAGTTGCTTTTTATTGTAATTGTATTCTGTGCTCTCTTTTTATTTCTTGTATTTTGGCTACATTTTGTATTTCTGTAGTTTGATCTACTGCATGCATTTACTTTTGCATGTTCAATAACATCTTTATACTTTGTTACTTTGTATATTATTATTTTTGAATTTCTTATAATTTCTCGAGGCAATTTTCATAATTTGATTTTTATACATTACCTACTACATTTATTGTTTGCGTGTTCGATAATTTTTATTTGTAATTAGTTGCATTTTACTACAATTGTGTTTTGTATTCTCTTTTTATTCCTTGTATTTTTGGCTGCATTTTTTATTTCTTAAGTTGGATCTACTGTATTTATTTACTCCTTGTATATTCAATAACATCTTTATACTTTGTTAGTTTTTATATTATTATTTTTGGGTTCTTTATAATTTATTCATACAATTTTCATAATTTTATTACAGTGAGACTTCTTTAGCGAGGGTTAAATCAGAAAAAATGCGTGTCAAAGTGAAACGCCTCTTTAATTAAGCATGTTCCAGTATAGCTCGAGGGTTGAAATTTTTAGGGCATGTAGCCGGGGTAAAATGGGGATCCTGGACGAACACCGGACCTCGTACCGCCCCCCCTCCATGTTAGGCCAGGAGAGGGGGAGAAGGAAAAAATCTAAAATAATTAATTTCGGGAGAACGGGAAGAGCTACGGGGTCGAAATTTTTTATGGTAGGTGCGCCTCATGAGGAGCTACCTTTGATCATTTGGGGGGACCGGGGCTCTAATTTAAGGGGGGCTTTTGGAAAAAAGCCGTTTTTTTGTCGATATCTCTGCAAAGGAGCCTCGGATCGAAAATCTGACGCGATGACCCCGTTTCGAAAAGTTAATACAGGTATTATAAAACGAAATTAAAAAAAAATTGATAAAAAAATAGAAACGCGGTTTTGGGTGAAAAAAGGCGAAGGCGTTATGCTACGAGATCGGGGATGGCAAAAATGGGAAGAAAAAAAAATGCTTTTAGGAAAAAAAACAAAATATTTTGAAAAAATGGGAACTGAAAAAACGTATTATAAAATGAAAAAAGAAAAAATAATAAAACGAAAAAAGAAAATATAATAATAAACAAAATAAAACCAATAGATTGTTTGGGAAGTTAATAAGAGTATTATAAAACCAAATAAGAAAAAAAAATTGTTCGGAAAGTTAATAAGGGTATTATAAAACGAAATAAAGGAAAAAAAAATAATACAAAAAAGTTAGAGAAACGCGATTTTCCGCAAAATAAAGTTGAAGAAAAAAGGAAAAAAAATAAAAAAGTGTCTAAATCGGGGTAAAAGTTGAGAAAACATAAATAAAAACTCAATTCTTTATATCTTTCAGAAGTTTCACTTCAGTTGTGTGCTTATAAATGTGAGGCACATAATTTTCTTCATACCTTTCTTCTTGCATGTTCAATAACATCTCTATACTATGTTAATTTGTATATTATTATTTTTGCATTTTTTCTGATTTGTTAATGCAATTTTAAAAATTTTTAATTTTATTCTTTGACCTACTGCATTTACTGCTTGTATGTTCAATAATTTTCGTTTGCAATTAGTTATTTTTTACTATAATTGTGAGATTCTGTATTATATTTGTATTCCTTGTATTTTCGGGACAATTTTTATTTCTTTAGTTTGATCTAGTGCATTTATCTACTCCTTGCATGCTCAATAACATCTTTATCATTTATTAACTATTTCGATGTTCTGAATTATTTTGTTATGATTTGTTGATGCAATTTTCATAGATGTTTTATACCTCGACTTACTGAATTTATTGCGTGTTTATTGCATTTTTGTCTGTAATTAGTTACTTTTTACTGTAACAGTGTTTTGTACTCTGTCTTCTCTTTGTACTTTTTTGTTGCAACTTAATTTGGTTAACTCACTCGATGTGGTTAATAAAATGCTTATTCTTACTAAATAATTTCTTTAAAATGTTTTTTAAGCGAAAACTTCTTTAGTCACGTTCAGCATACTTTTTTTACCTGGGTAGTGAATGAGACTCAACCGTCAGGCGTGACGCGTCAGGCTTGGCTATGTGACGCTTATTTTGATAAAGTCGGGACTTCAGCCAAGCGTGAGAGAGAAACAGATATGCGCGTTCAGTTCACTTTTTCTTCGGTAGTGAATGAAACTGAGCCGTCAGGCGCCATGAGTGATGCTCGGCTATCGCTCATTCAAGCAAAGTGCGCATCAATTAAATTTTTCTGGAAAACGGCTGCGAGTGGAAATTTGGCACGTTTTTAGGAAACACTTTGAGGTCGCCGACGCCGACGGTCAATTGTTTTTGGAGATGCGATTTTTCAAAACTTTGCTTTGATACATGATTACTTTTTTAATTTTATTATCGCTTTTTTGAAGTTTTCAATTCTGTCGTGTAGTCTTACGCACACGCCGTAATTTTTTTTAACGTGCGATTTGTCAGGTGCATATAGAATAGATAGATAATATATATATTATAAGATATTTATTTATTTATTTATTGTCTCATGCTATAAACAAGGTAAAATTACTTAGTCTTGATGCTATACCAACCAAACAATATTTCGTAGATAATTTTAATTTTTTTACGTGCTAGTAGTAGTTTTATCTAGATGCTGATAGGAGATTCTATTTGTTTGAATTACGAAATTTGATAAACAAAGAAATTCGGCATTTTTTGATATAAAAATGATTGATAGTAAATAATATGTTGTGTTAATAGAACTTCAATTATTAGAATTACACGGAATAAACGTTTTGATTTATATTTTGGACTTGAGTAAACAGTGTATTCAGTAAGATTTCAAGATTACTTTGGATAAACTCAGATCAGTTGGCAGGGTATCATTTGAAGATGTGGGGATTATAAGAGCGGAAGAAACAATCAAAAACAAATGTAAAAGATAAAAATGAGAAAATTGTAATTGCCGCCTATCAGTCACGTGTCAGTGCCAAGTCTAATCCAATGTGTATTTGCGTTAAAAATAAATAATAGCTCGTATTTCCTAATGTGCACTTATAAAAATTTAAAAGCGTTTCAATTATGTTGCCGACTTCAAGGTGTTCTGTAGGTTTTTAACAGATTGTTTTGTTTATAAGATTTCGAAATATCTAAATACTACTAAAATTCGTTGTCGTCGGAAACTGATGTGATAATTTGATGATTTGACCTTTAACATTTTTTGTAACGCATCAGCAGTAGGTTGCTTCCTTCAGGTGTGATTTTTTTTTGGTAGGTAAACAGGTGGTTTGAATTGTGTTTCTAATCGTAGGTAGAGATTCGAGATTAGGCAAGATCGTTTACCTTAAAATAAACGTTTTGATATATTGGATCCAACCAAAGAAGTTACAGTGAAAGGTTATGATGACGAAGCTCAAACTAATATGCCAGGAACAGTTTTTTTAGTATACTGTGATAAGCTAAAAGCTTCGTATATTAGCCAAAAATTTAATGATCTTTTTCTCTCCAACTAAACTGAAAGCAAACAAAATATGTCGGTTTATAATTTCAATCAAATTAAACTAATTAAGGTAAAAATTGACCTGACTTTTGTCTCAGGGTGTAGTTCGTCTTAATTCTAGTCGATTCAGACATAATCGGTCAGCTGACTTTGTTAAATGATTTAAGAATAATTCCTTTTCACGTGAATCCAATGTAATTATTATTAGTGCCACCCCTGTTGTTGGGGAAACACCCCAACAAGTGCATTAACTTGTCATGTTTCACCGTATAGTTTGGTGATAACACCCTGTATGTGTGTAGTATGAATGAGCCATAATTGATCCACGAATATATTTATTTAACCCCAGGTAAATTTGTGCATTTAAATCAGCATGTGTCAGTTCTTCATGACTCCTTAGTCCAAACCTGGATGGTCGATTCCATTATAATAAAGCCAAATGTCATTCCGTCAATTCATTCGTGTGTAATCCTTTTCAATTTATTATACCCGTGTCTCCGTCAGTGTTCAGTAAACAGCAGTGAGTCAAAGAAAGAAAGAAGATATTTTCACCCTCTCAGATAAAACCGACGCGGAACTTTCCCGCGTTATTGTCCTTCCCGAGCTCGTAAGAAATATCATATTTCAGTTCAGTTCAAGCGTTCACTCGAATAGCAGTAAAACGTGCTGTTCTCTCTCTGGCCAAAGGTCAAATTCCTTTTGGGCCAATTTCTCTTCTCGTATGCACAGATATTTGTAGAATATCTAGTGTACCTCAGTAACTTTTGTTCACAGTTGGACAAAGACCTCATTTGGGCAGTTTAACCCAATTCCGCAAAGCCAGAAAGATAGCGTCCCCTTTGGAAAATTGAACGTAAGATGGCGGATTGACATTCCTGGTCGAATAATTTCTGCAATCAAGGTGAAAGCGGGATTTTATGATTTCCGTAAAACAAACAAAAGTTAAGTTGGAAAGTAACTAAGTGAAATATCTCCCCGTTGAAGATACAGGTAAAGAAGTCAAAGTTCAAAGGTACGATGTGTGAACGTTGCTAAGTTGGAGAAAACTAAATATATTAAATTAATTAAAGACAGAAAACTCAGTTTAAATCACAAAATCAAGAACTTTCAGTAGATATTCACTTTATAAATAACGTGTATGTGTGAATGAACGAATGCTTGAAATTAGTCTAAGAATTTATATATGTATATTCCTATATTTCGTATCAAATGCAAGTGCATAATTATATTATTAAAGGAGTTAATAACTAACCTACTTACCGATTTTCAATTCACAACGTTTGTTTAACACCCTCACCACCCTATCTTAATACAGTCCACTTAATTTGCTTGTGGTCAATTAGACAGTTAATTATCCACCTACACCTTTATGGCTTAAAGAAATTAATAAAATTAATTTGTTTGTATCGACCACCTGTCATGTCTGAAGAGGAGGCGATGCGATATGTTGAGAGACACCTAGATGGCGCTATATGCAACATGTGGTTTATCATGAGATAATTTGTTGAAATGATTATTCACGAATCACCTTAGAAAAAACAAAGCAATAATAATAATAATAATAAATATAGACAGCACTTGATTGTTTTGTAGTTAAATGTTTTAGTTTCACACTTTCACACCAACCTGATGATCTTTTCTCGCAGAACCTACTTTAGAAAGTTTTTCTTCTTCTTCAAATGCCCTGCCCTCCTAAAGCGTTGGCAGTTTTCCTGAACAAAGACGTAGTGCTCTCTCTGTCCATACCACTGGCGTAAATTTTCAGCCAAGATGTTCTGCGGTTTCCTGAGCCACGTTTGCCCTCTATCTTCTCTTGAACAATAACGTGCAATAACCTATATTTGTCATTACGCATGACGTGACCAAAGTACTCCAATTTTCGTCGCTCAACTTCCCTTTCCTTGCTTAATCAATGAAGCAACTCCACGTTTGTAACTCTGTCCAGATAATTGTAAGCATTCTACTGTGCGCCCATATTTCAAAAGTTTCCAGCCTTTTGCACATCGCATCCGTAAGTGTCCAAGCCTCGATACCATAGAAAAGGAGGCTAAAGACATAGCAACGTAGCAATCGGATCTTAAGGGGAATCTGTAAGTGTCTGCTGGTCAAAACCTTTCTCATGTTTATAAAGCTTGTCTGGCCTGTTCTATTCTACTCCTCACCTAAGAGGTTAAATCCCATTTGTTATTTAAGAGGCAGTCGAGATATTTGTAAGATGTTACACGTTCCACTGTTTCATTTTTGACTGTCAGTTTCCCGTCCTGAATCACCTGAGCCTACTGATGACGAGCCATTTGGTCTTTTTAACGTTGAGTCTGAGGTGTATGGACTCGCTATGTTCGGTAACAGCGGTCAAGAGTTCTTGTAGATCTGTTATGCTGGTGGCAAGTAGGACCGGGTCATCAGCATATCTATGGTTATTGACCACCACTCGGCCGACCACTCCAAAACCTCATCTGAACATTCTCTCCGAATACAAGTTGCATAATAATGGGGACAGAACGCAACCTTGACGCACCCCTCTCTTAATCATAATTTATCTACTTTGACGGCCGCTGTTTGGCTCCAGTATAGATTTGCTATGATTCGAATATCTCTCCCATCCAATCCCAGTTCTTTGAGAATATCAATTAATTTATCATGCTTTACAGTATCGAAGGCCTTCTCGTAGTCTATAAAACAAGTGAATACATCCATACCAACGTCCCTACAACGCTGAACAAGGACCTGTACACTGAATAGTGCCTCTCTGGTTCCAAACCCATTACGGAAATCAAACTGGGTGTCACTGATGGTTTCTTCACATCTCCGGAATATGCGGTTATGAATGATTTTCAGGAAAAGCTTTAAGACATGTCTCATTAGGCTGAAGGTTCTGTGATCTTTGCAGCACTTTGCATTGCCAGTTTTGGGTATTGCTATAAAAGTTGATGTTAACCAATCCTTAGGAATAATGACTATTATGTTGAGTGAAGTGTCTTCCTTTAGAACTATTAAGATGTCAACATAAACTTCATGTGATCCAAGTGATTTGCCATTTTTCGAGAGTGATAGAGCATATTCTACTTCAGATCTTGTTATGTCCAGACCGTCATCCAGCTTGATATTATGCGTTATATTGCGGTTATCGTTAAAAGGCTTTCGAATATATCTTTCCCACTCCTTTAACTTTTCCACTCTTGATGTTAGAATATTATTCTGCTCGTCCATTAATACACGGTGGTCTATATTTTTGAAATTTCCAGCTGCTTCTTTCGCTTTCTTGTGCAGATTAAATGAGTCAAGTCGATCTTGGAGTTCCTCTATCTCATCGCAACGTCTTTTGCTGATCTAATCTTGTTTCGAATCTCATGCTGTATATTATTATATTCTTGAGTACATTTCCCTTTATATGTTCTTCTGGTGTCCATTAGTTTCAATATTTCGTTGGTCATCCAGGGCTGTTTTTTTCTCGTATGTCGGGTTTTAAGTGTGTCACACCCGCTTCTTTCACTAAACTTTTTATTTGCTCCCATGTTTGTTCTCTATATCCATGTTTAACTCATTCGTGTCCTCCCGGAAGCTGGCTAATTTAGTACTTACATCCCTTCTGATATTGCATTTGACTGAGTGATCTGCTAACTTCCTAGTATCTAAGCGTTGATCCCTTTGTGATTTTAAACATTTCTTTAGTTTTCAGTCGATAAAAGTTTCCAATTAATTGTGATCTGGAAATACGTCTGCACCAGGGTATGTTTTGGTGTTCTTAATGGCATACCTTCTGTTTATGTGTATATAATCGATTTGGTTTTTTTACATTTTTGTCGGCATTTGAATTACGATTGCCGCCTGTGGTTGTTTAATATCGAACCTGTTCAGAAATAATTTTTCTGTAGCCTCTATAATATAGTGATGGCATAGCTGCTACCCCACGCCATGTCCTCAGTTGATCCGCGTTTTAATTCGATTAAATCAATACATTACGTTTGGAGTCTCTCCCATAGAGAAATATAGAATTATGAAACGAAATATATCCATTGAGCAAAGCTGCTAAAAATTCAACTCCAACGACCGTTGGATTGCTTCCAAAAAATTACAGGTACGATATCGATTTACAGTTATTGCTGACTGACAACATTATAATAATTATTGCCGTCTCTTGATTCGTTAGCATGGAGAACTCATATTATAGCAATTTGAATTTTTGTCTACGTGTTCGAACGGGTTCTCTTGCATTCGGCGAATTTAATTGCAAATAGTTTTTATTGCCTCTGCATACATCCATTTTCATTTATCACCTACGCCTGGTTTTTTAAGTGTTTTAAAGCCGCGCTGTAGTAATAAAACTACTTAATTAATAAATGTAGATTTTTCACGGTCACTATTTTCTCATTAGTCTTTTTTTGTGGACGTGGTTTATACGAGGGAAGTTCTGTAGCATGTTAAAGTTTTAATATATGTCTTATATATCAGGATAGCTAATTTTACTCTTCATTGAGTTTCATGAGTAGGTACCTCTAACACAATTAATATAGGAACTATCTTACTACTTTTTTTAATTATAGCTTGGTTCTCTAAGAATGCGTAATTGGCTTATTAACATTTTTGAACAATTCGTTTTTATATCAACTGAACATGAGCGAAAAGAGAGTAACGATTTTTCAATAATTTTCAGACCCCCTGGAGCGAACAACTGATATTTGATAACATTCTATGATCTCAAATTGTAGCCTGATTTTTTTTTATATTTTCTTCTTTTATTCACTCTAGGGAAAATACAGGATTTTAAAATAAGTGTACCTATACGTAGGGTTACCAATTTTCGACATTTGAAATAGAGGACCCAGTGGCGGATCCAGATTTTTCAGCATGCCCCCCCCCCCCCCATGGAAAGCAAATTTTTAAAAAAATTATTGTAGGGAAATATAAAAGCTCTTGTAAAATAATTGCATTGTGGTGATAAACATTATTAGATTCGAATTTTTTTATTTGAATATTTGTCCTGAGGATTAAAATAATTTTGCCATCTTTCTATGTCATTGTTAAGTTTGGTAGGTAATAAAAGAGGACATTTTACATTTTCTATATATTAGAGAAAAGAGGACAGAACGATAGAAAAGAGGACTGTCTTCTGGAATAGAGGACGGTTGTCAAGCCTACCTATACGTGCAAATTTAATTTTATTTGAAGAAAAAAATGGGATTTTTCGTCTTCCAATCAAATTCTATGAGCCTTCTACTAATGGTTCGCTGACTTATTCTGATTCCATTGTACTTCTTCCAGTTCGTTTCATGTTTGAAGTGCTGTTCGATGCCTGTTTTCAAGGCCATCCATAGTCGTGATGGACATATTGGGAAAATCAAAATTCACGATCTATCACAATCTAAGACGTTGAATGCAAATCGGAGAATATGTGAGGAGATAAGATCAGAATAGAAAACGGTTAACCACGGTTAGTGTTGCAAGCCCTATTAAACAAGCCTCGAATGACGACGTCTCAAACAAGAAACAAACTGGAAGAAGTACGTGGAACTGGAATAAGCCATCATACCAATAGAAGAATGACATGAGTCTGGGTACACCGGAATGAATTTCATTCTTTATTGGAATATTTTGATATTCCGGCACTTCACGCATTTATATCATATGATTCCTACGAAACCTTGACTATTAGTTCACTTCACGCATGAAACAGTGTTCCACATTATTACAATCAAGAAAACTAACCAAAACTAACCCAATTCTAACCCAAATTAACTCAAACTTAAAAAAGGAATAAACATAACTTAAAAAAAATAAAATAAAAATAAAAACATCTGTCCACGCATGAAACAGTGTTCCACATTATTACAATCGAACAAACTAACCCAATTCTAATCCAATTAACTCAAATTTTAAAAAGTAATAAACATAAATAAAAAGATCTGAGGATGCATTCCAGTGCACCCAGACGCTTATGAAGAATGCCTCGCAAGAAGCCAATAGCTTGTTAGTTTATTTATTTAGAATAAAGCCAAAATGGAAAATTTCAATAAACGTATTTTATTTGCAACTGGAAGTCTCAATGTTGACAATTTAGACCTAAAGTATTTTGGCTTATTGAACAAAATGTATTCCATTTTAAAAGCAATTTTGGAAAAGAGAGATGTTTTGTGGCTTTGTCTCGTCAATTTACCATAGTATTCACTATGTGCCAATTTAATGTTATTTAGAATTATTTAATTTTCTAATTTCTAAAGGGTTAAGGTAGAAAGGGTCAACCACATTCATAGCATTGCAAATACTATTAACCAAGCGTCGAACAATAACAATGCACTGGACGAAATACGTGGTAGAAGGACAAGTCCTCGTTCCAATAGAATAAGGCCCAAAGAAGTTGGGTTGAAGACCTTTAGATTAAATAAGCCTTAGAATCTTAAGGACGTCATCGAGGCTTTTCCGTCGATTCAATGGATTACATAACTGCAAAAGCGGACAATAAAACCATAAATTTAATTTTACTCCCACTAGCTCATAATATGGTGGAGGATCAGTTATGGTTCGGGTAGCTCTGTGACCTGCTAGCAGATGATTAAGAATCAAAATATTGAGCAAATGAAAGCAGCTGCTCTGTTTGAAATTTGGATAATATGCTTCAAGAGATGATTGAATAGATATTGTTTATTGAATGGTTAATGCGTCATTTTTAAAACACTATATTTTCGCTAATAATTGAGATATCAGAGTGAATATTCAAAAAGATCAAGCTATTATAAATTTTTCAGGTTTTCATTTCACAGGATGTCTCAAAAATTACTGAATAATCATTAATTTCATTCCGCTCTTGTATGTGATATAAAGACGAACCATTCAAAAATGTCAAAAAGTCAGCTGCATTCCTGAAGAATCAAGCTGCAGTTCAAAAAAAAATATCGAAATACTTTTCCATTTTGCCATTCCCCAAACTTTGCCGTTGTGTGTATTTTCTGTTTAATTCTGAATTTCGTTTTATATTTGTGTCACCTTTTTTGTGTGTCGGTTTTCAATCACTGTTAACGTTAATTAATTGTATATGCTTGAAATGGTAGATGGATGTGTACTATTTAGTTGGAATAAATAGTTTATTTTGTTCAAACGAACAAAGACAAAAGATAAGTTTGGCCGAAGAAATCAACAGAAGGCCACGTACCAGGTACTATTTCAAATTAAAAAAAATATTTACTGGTTTATAAACTCTGCAAATGGGTACCTAATTTTATTGGCTTTAATAACCAGTTTGGCATGATCACTTTTAGAGAAAATTATTTGGGAATAAATTAAAGAGTAGGTAAAGGGAGGAAAAATCACGCATATATTTTAAGGTGCATTTTTAAAATTTGGTCGGGTAAATAAAATAGTACAGAGAGAAGCGAAAATAAATAAATATAATATATATTTGTAAAGTTAAATTTCTACATAAAAAGGCCAGAATCGAAATAGACAGAATTGTTACAGGTAAAAATACATTAGCAAAATTAAAAATTTATTGATATCGACATTAAAAAATAATATTACGCTGGAGAGTTTATGGACATAACTTCATGAGAAAATGATCATCGCCAGCTACTATAGTTATTCCTAACTGATTATTAACATAACCAATATATCTGACCATATTTTAATTATTGAACATGGTAATAGACGTAAACAATGTTCACATTACATATAGAAACACTATTCGCTATCCATAAAATTCAACCATAATAATTGTAATAAATGTAATAACTAAATAACAAATTTTTCCTACCGTATATATTGTTTTGGCTCCTACTGGAATGCCGTGGGAGTCGATTAAATGCTAATTGAGTAGAAAAAACACTAAATATGCGGGTGTTCAAATTAGCGCCCAGGTTTTAAATAGAAATCTAATGTTAATTATACCAGAACACAATTAGACGAAATTTTGTCAATATAAGAACAGGAAAGGAGATCAAAGCTATGATAATAGATTTTGTAATTAGATAAATTATATATTTTTAAATTATGAGACAAAATCGCTGGAACTGAATAGAATGGAGTAATAAATAATACAAATCTGTACGTAGGGCCGGTATCGTGCAAGCATTATATGTAAAGTAAGTAGTATAAATAAATGCAAAGTTAGGTAAATCTTGTGGAATATTAATAAAAATAAGCATGTGAACAACAACAACAAAAAAATGAATATAAATAAAATACTAGAAGTGACACAGATAAAACAGTTTTAATAAGAAAAAGTAAATAAAAGGTAGCATATTTTTTTAGCGGATTGTACTCAAATGCGTCACCATCTCCAAGACTAGTCTTGATCCTCGTCTTGAAAACGATTAAAATTAATAATTACTAGACCGCCTTATAATAAATACTTTTAAAAATGCAGTAAATTAAGAACTTCATTAAAATAAAAAACTTCAACTGAACATGCTAAATTTCAATTATTAATTCCAACAATTTCCTAGCGTTATTTAAAAGGCAACGGTGTGATCATCTTAGATTAGATTAGGTTAGATGGTTTTGGGAGTTTTCCAGAATAATCTGTTCACCATTGCGGCCTGCAAGGTCTGTTGTGGCTCTCCGTGTTTTAGAGCACCTCATCCAGTCTTGTATCTCATTTTATGACAAGAATAATTGAATTCTTGTGTGTTTTTATCTGATTTTCAGATTTACGAGGTGATATTTGAGTCGAGTTGTATCAGACCTAAAATCCCATTACTCCATAGATAAATTTTTTTTCCAGAAATTATCCCCAGAAAAATATATATCCAAAAAATATCCGAAAGCAAAAAAATCCCTTAAGTTTAGGGGCAAATCCCCTCATCTGACAACCCTGCCTCTCGAGTAATCGCCTCACACGAGGCGTTAGAATCCTGAGAGAGCTCTTCCCTTTTGTGATTGAATATCTTGCTGCTGCTCCCCGATCGGATTTAAGTATAAATACTACCTGTAAATAACTGTTTGTGTGAATCGATATTGGAAAAGGTGTAAGATTGGATTTTACTGCTTTTTTTTAATTTTTTCCTGATTTTGGGTATGCCTCATAGTCATATATTAAGGATTTTTCATTCATAAGCACCCATGTTATTAGCATTATAAATGTAACACTTACTGGTTAATACACGCAAATTATAAAACTAAGGCTTTCTTAAATCAATTTTATTTTCTATAATTTGGAAATAGAATGTCGAACTATGAGTGACACAAGAAAATTACTATTTTGAATACCAGTAAACGTGTAAATATAGATACAAAAATATACTTGTTTGTAGAATAAAAGGAATTTTTAACTAATTAATGTCCAACTTTTCTCTTTGCATATAATATTATAGATAACTACAAATAATTTCATATATTATGAATCGTTTATTTCATAAAGGTATTAAACTGACATTTTCTGAGAGGCAATTATTAAGCTTTTCCAAATTAGGCATACTTTTTTGGTTCAAACTGTACAAAAGGGTTGTCAGCTTTTATTTTTATCTGTTCTTCTCTCATACACTCATATTGTTAAGGATACAATGTAACTTTGACGAAACGTTAACTCAAAATAGGGTGAAATTTTGCACACGGGAATTAGGTTATATGCATATTTATGGGGTAATAATAAAAAAAATAAGTCGCTACTTTTTAATTGGCAATAAATAAATACCATGTGAAATTAATTGCAATAGAGAAGCAGTTCCTAAGACGCCAAATGAGGCTTGATGATATTTATAAAACGCCGTTGCGTCTAAACAAATATTTATTTAGTAAACTCGTACTAACAGATAATCCCTTGTATAAATTATTGTATGTATACGAGACAGAATTTATGCGTGTTGTGTATATATAAGCAATATTTCATACAACATCTGGTCGGGCTTATTTTTTCGGTTGTAAATGTTCGTCCTGATTCCGCGAGTTATTGCCCAACGAATTTTTCGGTATAGACTTTTCGAGAGGATCAACTCGAAAGGCTTGCCATATCGCGTATCGACCGCGACTGAATATTATTTCGGTAAACTTTGCCGGTTATCGATCGATACAGACAAAATGATCGATGTATTTGCTTGAATCACAAATTTTAACTCTAGACTTTTTGACGCGTTGAGCACACTTTTCTGGGTAGTAAATGAGGCTAAGCTGTCTACGCAAATGCATGTAACGCTCAAAGCTCTCTACGATCGGCTATTTAACGCTCATTCGGGTAATTTTTAGATATTTAGCATTTATCTCGAAAACGGCTGCAATTGAAAATTTGAGATTTGGCACGTTTTTAGGCAACATTTGGGGGCCACCGACAGTCAATTGTTTTGTGAGAAAAATATGTTTTTCAAAGAAAAACTGATTGTTTGACGAAAATCTACGCCAAGAACCGTACAAGAGGCCACTTTACGAATGATGATGCCTTTTATACCGGATAAGCTAGTAAACTTTTCCCCATTTCGAGGCTTATAAAGTCTTATTTAAATTATCCTATACATTCTGTCAGTCTCTGTAATATATTAATTCGAATAATCATTTACCTAACTGCCAAATTCACAATAAATATGTTAAGATTTTTTTTAAATTTTTATTTACTTTTTAATCTCGCATTGTTGAAGTTTACACTTCTGTCGTGTGGTTTTAAGCCACACTTTTGTATATGTAAAGTATACAACATGTTATGCTTATACTATTTTACTTACTTTAGTCGTAATTGATATTTGTATTTTAGTTGTAAAATATGCTGATTGTCTATTTTAATTAATTGCTTGAATTGTTTGTCACATTGGTCATTGTTTTTGTTGAAATTGTGTATTACAATACCTGTGATTTTTGATTTTCAATTTTTTAAGTATGTTAATTGTAATAATTTATTTAAATTCACACTTTTTGTTCTTGTTTGTATTGTCAATGTATTCTCTGCACTACCATTTCAACTTCTTTGATGCTGGTTTTTTTATAATTTTAATGTATAGTTACTACCTCTAAGTTTTGTTTATTCTGATTCTTTTATGTTACTACTACTATCCTGATTCTTAAACTATAATTGATATTTTTATATTTGTTTATGGAATTAATATGTGTTTTTAACTTTTACTGATTACCTATTTTAATTAATTGCTTGTTTTTTTGTCCTGAAGTAAAAATTTGTTTAAATTTATTTTTTCTCTTTTCTATGACTTTCAATTTTATTTTAACTTTAACTGATTGTATATTTTAATTAATTGCTTGTTTAATTGCTTGTTTTTTGTCCTGAAGTTGTGAAAATTTGTTTAACTTTATTTTTTGTCTTTTCTGTGATTTTCAATTTCATAAGAGTGTTAATTCTAGTACTCTATTTAATTCGCAAGTTTTATATGCCTTTTTAGCAAACAATTATTTCTATTTTAATTCTAGCCGGTGTATATATTTTTAATTTTAGCTTTGCAAATATATATTTATTTATGTTCACTTCTGTCTATGTAAATTATACAATATGTTTTGTTTATTCTGTTTTACTTGCTAAGTCCTATACTGAGTTTTGAATTGTATTTTTTTTTATTTTCTACGTTAATTTTGGTAGATTCGCTCTTTTTTTTGCTTGTATTATTAATATATTTTTAGATTTATCGTTTTAGCTTTCAAGCATTTCCTTCAATTTTGGTGCTGGCACGTTTGTATATAATTTTAGCTTTTCAAATATGTATTTGTAATTCTGGCCAAATTATAAAGCATATACAATATGTTTTGTTTATTCTATTTTGTTTACTTTGGTCCTCCTATATTGATTATTGAATTGTAATTGATATTTTTATTTTTAGTTATGTAATATGTGTTTATCTAACTTTAACTGATTGTCTGTTTTAATAAATTGCTTGGTTCGTTTGTCACATTGATTGTTGTTCTTTGTCTTGATGTTGTGAAAACTTGTTTAACTTTATTATTTTGCATTTTCTGTGATTTTCAATCTTATAAGTGTGTTAATTCTAATACTCTATTTAATTCGCGCTTTTTGTGTTTTTTTAGCGTCATCATTTTAACCTTTAAGCAATTATTTCTATTTTAATGTTCGCCTGTTAATTATATATGTATAATTTTAACTTGACAAATATATATTTATTTATGTTAACTTCTGTACAATATGTTTGGTCTATTCCGTTTTACTTACTTTACTAATTCAATATCGAGTCTTAAACTTTTATTGATATTTGTCTTTTTTGTCATGTAATTTATGTTTTTTTTGACTAATTGCTTGGTTTATAAGAGTATTAAGATAAGTTGGTATATTGATTTCTGTTATTATTTGAAGTTGTATAATTACTTACAGAATCTGTTTAAATTTATTATTTTTTCTTTTTGGGATTTTCAATTCTCTAAGTGTGTTAATTCTAGTTCTCTATTTAATTAGTACTTTTTTGTGATTTTTAGCTGCATCATTTCATCTTTTAAACAATTCTTTCTATTTTAATGCTCGCCTGTTTATTATTTATTTATAATTTAAGCTTTGCAAGTATATATTTTTATTTATGTTAGCTTCTGTAAAATATGTTTTATTTATTCTGTTTTATTTATTTTACTAGTTGTATATCGAATTTTAAATTGTAATTCATATTTGTCTCTTTGGTTATGTAATTTCTGATTTTTTTTTTAACTAGGTAATTGCTTGGTTTATTTGTCATTAATTCTTGTGTCATTATCCGCAAAACCTGTTTTATTTTCTTACTTTTTCTTTTTGTGATTTTCAATTTTAAATTTTGTTACCTAATTGTAGTACTCTATTAAATTTGCACTTTTTGAAGTGAAACTTCTTTAGGGAGGGTAAAGTCAAAAAAAATGAAACGCTTATCAAAGTGAAACGCGCCTTAAATTAGGTATGTTCCAGTATAGCTAGAGGGTTGAATTTTTCAGGACAGTCGGGGTAAAATGAGGATCCTGGACGAAAATTGGACCTCCCCCCCCGTTCGGCCAGGAGAGGAGGAGAAAAAAAAACACATAATTATTTTCAAGAGAACGGGAAGAGCTACGGGGTCGAAATTTTTATGGTAGGTGCGCCTCATGGGGGACTACCTTTGACCATATTATGGGGGGAGACTGGGACTCTAATTTAATGGAAATTTTGGAAAAAAAAGTTTATTGCCGTTATCTCTGCAACGGAGCCTTAGATCGAAAATCTGACGAGCCATGACCCCCTTGGTACGGGGTGATAAGTGGGAGGTAAAATTATACCCCCCACCTCCCGAAAAAATCGAAAAAAAAAACATAAAAAATTGTTCGGAATGTTAATAAAAGTATTATAAAACGAAATAAGAAAAAAAATTGAAAGAAACTCTGTTTTCGGCGCAAACAAGAGGAAGGAGTTCTGCTACGAAGTCGGGAATGGCAAAAATGTGAAGAAAAAAATGCTTTATGAAAAAATAATGAAATATTTTTGAAAAAATGGGAAAAAATTAAACAATCGTAATAAAATGTTCGGAAAGTTAATAAAAGTATTATAAAACGAAATAAGAAAAAAACCATAATAAAAAAAACTATTGTTCGGAAAGTTAATAAAAGTATTATAAAACCAGATAAGAAAAGAAAAATAATGAAAAAAAAATTGTTTGGAAAGTTAATAAAAGTAATTATAAAACGAAATAAAGAGAAAAAAAATTAAAAAAAAGTTGGGGAAACGCGGTTTTCGGCGAAAAACAGTTGAAAAAAAAAGGAAAAAAAAAGGTGCCGAAACCGAGGGCAGAAGTTGAGAAAAAAAGCTTAAAAAAATAAAAACTCAATTCCTAATATCTCGTTCAGAAGTTTCACTTTAGTCGTGTGCTTATAGAGGTGAGGCACATAATTTTTTTATGCTTTTTTAGCTCCCTCATTTCAACATTTAAACAACCCTTTTTATTTTAAGGCTGGCCTGTTTATTATATAGTTATAATCTTGGCTTTGCAAATATATATTTATTTATGTCAACTTCTGTACAATATGTTTTGTTTATTCTGTTTTACTTACCTTACTAGTTCAATATCGAGTCTTAAATTATTGTAATTATTTTTTTTTGTTAGGTAATTTGTATTTTTTTTTAACTAATTGCTGGTTTATTTGTCATATTGATTGTTATTTTTCTTGAATAATTACTCACAGATTACAGAACCTCTTTAAATTGTTGTTTTGTCTTCTTGGGATAATTAATTCTTTAAGTTTGTCAATCTATTTAATTAGCACTTTTTATGATATTTAGCTGCATTATTATTATGTTATTATATATTTATAATATATTTATAATTTTAGCTTCACAAATATATATTTATTTATGTTAACTTCTGTACAATAGGTTTTGCAAATTCTGTTTTACTTACTTTGCTAATTCTATATCTAGTCTTAAATTGTAATTGAGATTTAGCTTTTTGGTTATTTAATTTGATATTTTTTAACTAGTTGCTGATTTATTTTGTCATATTGATTGTGTGTCTTGAACCTGTACAATTACTTACAGAATCTGTTTAATTTTTTTATTTTTTGTGATTTTCAATCCTTTACGTGGGTTAATTCTAGTCCCACTCTTTTTATGTTTTTAGCTCCATCATTTTAACCTTTAAAAAAATTATTTCTATTTTAATGCTGGTCTGTTTATATATTTATAATTTTAGCTTTTCAAATATATATTTGTTTATGTCAAAGGTCTGTACGATATGTTTTATTTATTCTAGTTTACTTACTTTACTAGTTCTATACATATAGAATCTTAAATTGTAATTGTTATTTGTCTTTTTGGTTATGTAATCTGTGATTTTTTAAATAATCGAATGTGTCTTCTTAATTTTTGACTTTCTTGAAGTTGTATAATTATTTAAAGACCTTGTTTAATTTTATTAATTTTCCGTTTTCTAATTTTTGTTTTTCGATATTTTAAGTCTGCTAATTCTAATATTTGTATCTTTTCGTTACTTATGCCTATTTTTATGGTCTTGCAAGGATTAATTTGTAATTTATACTCCAAATGATTTAGATAACCTTAAAAGGTCACGGAATTTAGGCTCAGTCAGCGAAAAGTCTATTTTTTTTAAAGTGTGATTCTACTTATGCCTTACACATTTAAATTCCCCCCGTACTACTACTACTTTTTCACATTTGAATGTCCCCTCGTATATTTATATTTCACGAATCTTTGGGGCAGAGGGGGAGAGACGGAGGATTGAGGACGTCGATTAGACAGATACGTCCTCAGTAGGAACAATTTGATTGATAGTATTTTCCTATTATAGTTGTGTTGTGTGTTTATTTTTTGAGAGCTTTAGGTGATGTTCCCGACTTCTGCCATATGACAAATCTTAGAGAAAACTCAAGAAATTTGGTTTGATGCATATGGACATTCTAATAGAACAAAAATTTAATTGTACTTGTTAGACATCATAATTATATTTTAAACGAATTCGATTTGTCGCTCGTCAGGTTCACGCTATTTCCGCAATTAGATTGATAAATTTAGCTTTTATATCTTTCATAGTTCCTGGATCCTATGTGAGTTATTTTTCGCCACAAAACCGCAATCAACATTTGTTTTGATTAATATTAATATTGGGATGGATATGACGTCACTGTTCACACATACCCAATAAACCATATATATATTTGCGTAAGTCCTTGGAGATTAATTTGTATTTTTCTTATTTACATTGTTTTTTCACGGAAGCGCGTCTAGGAACGCAGTTTTTATAATGTTGGGAGGGGGGGTGAAGTTAAGAAACTGCTGAATTGTTATTTAAATTTATTTATCCATATTTATAATTAAGTTTTAATATATAAATAAGTAGAGAGGAACAAGAGTAAAGGTTATCTTGTTTTAGTTGCATAAAATGGACAAAGACGGCTTTTGACATCATCGCTCCGAGCACCGATTTTAATGCGAGAACTGCACACTAACCCGCGTACTATTATTTTGTACGGTCATGTACTATGATGGTGTTCATACAAGTTGGCGACACTGTGTGTCAATTAGTGTTAATTAGTTGGGGTTGTATGTGAAACTTCATATTTGACCGATACTTTATAAGTATATTTTTGTTGTTTTAATTGCGGCATTCGCCGCTAACCGTAGCCTAAACACAATTAAAGAAAGCCAATAAATAAACATAAACAATCGATAATTGTGAAAGTCGGACCCGTATTATGTTGTGAACAATTTTCGGTTGGCCGAGACGCGGGCAACACGAATTTTTTGACCCGTATAATGGCCTAAATAGGATTCGGTCATTAAAATGCCAGATAAATTAAGATAGACAGCGTTTTTCGTTGCCCGGTTTATAATTTTTAATGTTTATTTTCAATTTACAAGACTCTTTTCAAAAGTTAAAAAAAAATAATGGACGTCGGACATTCCCCGGAATAGTTTGCAAAGTATTCAGGTCACTTACGTGTTGCGTAGCGGTAGGCCGTGATTAATTGACAGACTTCAGCACTGTGTAAAATAATTAATGACATTAGATTAATGACATTATTGACATCGACAACTTTTGAAGGTTATGATTGCCAATTTTAATGGCGGGACATTGTCAAAAAGGTTAAATAGTAGTGTTTAATTGGACATTGTTATGATATATTCATTGTGTCGAATGCCTTTTCTATAAAAAATATAATATATATTATTATTATCATGTCCTGACGTCAAAGTGATTTTGAATCACCCTGTATAAGAACGAAGAATATGCATTGAAAATAAAAAGATAAAAAAGCCCAAAACGAATTTAAAAGAAATATTAATGACAGGATATATTGGGCCATTAAAAAGTATGAAGGTGGATTGACGAAATAGAAGAGGCAAACGTAAATCTGCAAGACTCTAAAAAAGGAGACAGAACAGAATAATAAAATATGAAACTAGAAGACAAAATAGAAGAAATTAAAGATAAGTTGGAAAAATATAATAAAAAACTTGATAACATGTTTGTCAAATAATAACAGTGAATAAAATAAATCACAAATATAATGGAAAATAATCATACGAGGGCGTAATGATAATGAGGAATTTATTTTCGTGCATAATGTCGATATTTCTCAAAATAAGGAAAGTTTTATTGAATATTTTTGGATTTGAAACAGTTACACTTTAAAACGCATGGAAATGGATTGATAAAATAACAGAGACTAAAGACAGTAAGCAGAAGAAATAGAAGAAATTAAAGACACAATATGATCAATTGATGAATGTTCTTCAAGATCACGTTCATGCATGATGAAATAAATATAATTTAGCAATACAATGTCAACTAATATTTTTCAAAATAGGGAGTAAAGTTATTTACAAACAATGTTTAAATAAGTATTGATGACAATATACAGTAAAACATAGGTAACAAGGTAACACGAAACGCATTGACGAAAGAGAACAAAGCAATAAAGCAATAAACAATAGGAAATTGGTGGACAAGATGGAAGAAATTAAAAATAAGACAGAAAAAAATGTCAAGAGAAGTTTGATGAAATAAAGGAAATAAATTCAAATTAAATGCGTTTTAATAAATCTGTTCGGAGTTCAAAGTTTTATTCAAATAAAAAGAGATTAATAAATTTACTAAGATTGAAGCACAATACGGAATAAAATATCAGATCTATGAACAATCTAAAAACAAATTTTCATGATAAGATAGAATAAAGCAGTAAACAAATAAGGAAATGGACTGACGAGTTAGAAAAGACAAGTGCAACTTTGCAAGAAACTCAAAGAGGCTAAGAACTGAATAATAAAAGATAGGATAGCAAAAATTAAAGGTAAGATTGAAAAATACAATATAAAATTTGAAGACACGTTTAATCAAATAATAGGGCGTAAAGTTGTTTGGATTTGGAAGGTATATGTAAATGTCAAATAATTAATTAAGTAACATGCTAAGTAAATATTAAAAAGCTCAAAACAATGTTTAAATAAGTATTGATGACAATATACAGTAAAACATAGGTAACAAGTTAACAAATGACGAAAGAGAACGAAGCAATAAACAATCGGAAATCGGTGGGCAAGATGGAAGAAATTAAAAATAAGACAAAAAAAAAATTCAAGAGAAGTTTGATTAAATAGGGGAAATAAATTCAAATGAAATGTGAGGATCAAATTTGTGTGTGAATAAATCTGTTTGGAGTTGAAAGTTATATTCAAATAAAAATAGATTAATAAATGTACTAAGATTTAAGCACGGGACGGAATAAAATATCAGATCTCTAAATAATCTAAAAACTAATTTTTATGATAAGATAGAATAAAACAGTAAACAAATGAGGAAATGAATTGACGAGTTAGAAAAGGCAAGTGCAACTTTGCAAGAAACTCAAAGACGCTAAGAACAGAATAATAAAAAATAAAATAGCAAACATTAAGGGTAAAATTGAAAACTACAATATAAAACTTGAAAACGCGTTTGATCAAATGATAGGGAGTAAAGTTATTTGGATTTGGAAGCTATATGCAAAAATGTCAAATAATTAATTAAGTAACATACGAAGAAAAATATTAAAAAGCTTAAAACAATGTTTAAATAAGTGTTGATGACAAGTTACAGTAAAACACATGTAACAAGTTAACATGAAACTC
>JAEQML010059935.1:0-27939 GCA_016904865.1 Pissodes strobi | reverse complement strand
GCTCATATGGGCGTTCGTAGCCTCACTAAACGCGCTACTATTAAAAAATGTAGTTATGTTAGTTGTTAGGTGAATATATCAATGTTTAACTACCCTTTAATAAATGATGATGATGATGACCAACTTGTAATATATCCAACTGGCTAACAAATCAGTTTGAGAATTTACCTAAGAAGCAACGGAATTCAGGAGTACTAAAATCCTTAGATTTCATTAACAAAGCGAAAGATACGAATCATAAGGTGAAATTTAAATCTCGTTTGATGTTAGCTCGTTGTTCCATAGTGTACCAATTGCATTACCTTGGTGAATTACTTGAACTGAATAGTTTTTATAACAAAATCACGCAAGAATGTTTAACTTTAACGAAACTGATGTACAATCTTTCAGAAACGATGATGTATTTTTGGGACTGTTAAGTAAAAGAAAGTAAACACCGAACGCAACTACGGAAGTGCATCTAATCTAATAATAAAATTTATTTCATGGAGATACATTCAATTACAATTCCGTAAAAATGAATTTTAATTGATACGAATTAAAGGGTAGTGAATTAAAGTTTAAAATAAGCATTAAAAATATCAGTGCAGAGAAAGCAGTTCTGATATAGTACAATTCTGATTACTCACCGCTGCAGTTGACAATACCAAATGCCATAGCCTTGGAGCATTCAGGTCATAAGCTTCAAAAAATACCCAGAATAATACTATGGTAATAATGGCTAGTATTTTGTAGTAAAAAGTATTCAACAGCCACAAACATCTTTGTACATAAGATACTTCATAGGAAGTGTTTGAAATTAGAGTATTTGAAGAGCCAGTTTTTCCTTTCTCTTCCATTTTTTAGATATATTAGCAGTCTCACGTTAATATATACTTAACTCTAAATTAATTCTTAGGCGGACTGGATTTAGAAGGTTATCAAAATATGCTTATAAACCAACAGCTAAAATCCCTTAGATAAGAAAATAAAAAAGTGAAAAGATAATTTTCTTAATTCCTCTGCTGTCATTGGCGAGGCATCTATGCAAAAGTTTTACATTTTTTGTGATTGGCCTATTGACATGTCTAATTAATTGTAGTATTATATTTTTAATGAATGGTTTAAAAGTATTTCATTTGAAGATTAAGATATCCGATATAAATTATATCCTGATCCAGACATCCTATACGTTAACGAGTTCGCGTGTTTGCGTCTTTTCTATTTTGCTAACTATGTTTGTGGAACTGCTAAGGGTTGAGGAATTAAGTATATGTATATATATATATATATATTTAGGCTGTATCCTATGATAAGATTGGATCAGCAGAAACAACTATTCCGAGAGCTAATACCCCTACCGGCATTGAATTATACTGCTGATTCCGTTTTCTCTGAGGATAAACATGCAATGTAATGATTTACACTACACCCAGAGCAATGTCAGGAATATACCAATTCCTGGTTGGAGACATGTCTTGAATCGCATCAAGCTCAATGCTCCATGTCCACAATGAAAACACAACGACAAGAGTGAGACTCATGAAAACCTTCCACCGATAGTTTCGTCCTTTCGGGACTCATCAGAGGAACGTTCCTAGTCGGTCAAGATTACCCTTCTCCTTATATATATAATATATATATATATATATATATATATATATATATATATACATACGAAACATACTGTGTCTCCCAACACCCCTTCTAGCTCTCAGATTAGAGTATTCAATACCATATTGTCGGATATTTATAATGGAGAAAAATTTAACATCGAAGTAAAGAGACTGCAACCAGAGCCGGATTTAGCCTTTGAACCGCTCCGTGCAAGAGCAAATTTTGCGCCACTATGGAACTACAATGTAAGTTTTTTAGCGAACGTTTAAAAAACAACAGGGTTTCTAAACCGTGGTTACTGTAATGCTTTTTTCACCACTAAAGAATTTACAACAGCTTGCAGTAGTTGTCAATTTATTATCTTTTAGTTCAGAGAATTCTCTAATTATCAGCTAAACTGTCACTGAGTTCATACTCAATTCCTAATATATAATCTGATAATCTCTTTGAGATGTTATTATTCGCAAATAATTCTAGATTATTTTTAGTTTGGAAAAGCTACCAGAGATAAAGTTCATATATATGATATAAAAAAAAAACAGAAGTAACTGTTATGAGGCTGTCGCGGAGAAAATCTTTGTTCTAAAGGCAGTGGTTCCCAATTTTTTTTTATTCGCGACCCTTTTTAGATTTTTCTAAATTATTCGGTACCCACGGTTCCAAAAGGCGCCGCAAGCCGCAGGCGATGTGTACAATTTTTGGGACTACGCCCTACTTTTGCCAAAATTTGTTAATAACTATTACATATATTTCCTCCTTGCCAATGTTATTATAATAGTTCCAACACCTTCGATTTTTCAAATGTTTTTTTAGTTACACATGTAAAACAGGGTGAGGTAATTACTCCCATTACACCTCGAAATAACTGTTTGTAGAAATATATTGTAGGACTTAACAAAAGTGATATTTTTTAATAAGTATATTTAATGAAATGACTGAGCTCGTATCTGCGTAATACATTTTATTATTCTTGGTGGAGTTTATGTCAAAGCCAATCTTATGTCGTCTTGAATATCCAGCTTGTATCTCGACCTGCAGAAGAGTTGAAAATCCGCTTTCACAGAAATAAGTAGAAGCAAAAATGACACTAATCTTCGAAAAGAAAGCATGGAAACTTTAGGGTACGAATGACGCATAGAACACCAAAATTGAATCAACGGTTTTCCTGAAATACATCTGGCGTTGAGGAATCATTTCCAAGATCCAAAAATTCACCCCGCACTTCATTGGGCATGCCACAGGCCGTTTTGTCTAGCATATATCGATGCGTAAATCACCCTGGAATTCGTCACCCTTCATATGGTTCCGAACGCATTCATGGGTAATATCGGAAAAACCCTCGTAGATATTCCGGCTGACCTGGCTTCGACGTTCTCTCGATCGAGAAATTTAAATAAATCCGCGCTGCGAAACGATTCGATTTTCAACAAATTAAATTTAGCGCGTGAAGATGAAAGTCGATGGTAAAAGGCCCTGTTTCCGGTCCCGTAGCATACTGTTTTGAGATTGGTTGATGGGATTAAGCGTCGCACGCATCTATTTTAATTGTCTTTGAATAATCGGGAATTCTATTAATTGAAGTGGCTTAATGAAAAGGCGCTTTTGGCTACTGTTGGTAGTTTTTTTTAGTGGATGCTTATGCATCGAAATCCTAGGTTTTTATCGTTTAATTCCCTTGCATGAATTATTGAGAGGAACATGTGATTAACCGTGCTGGATATTCATAGGTTGAGCGAGTTTCCGAGCCTGCTTCTTGAATTGTCGATTTACTGGCGTCACTCTCTCTGCGATCTTTGTGAATCAAGCAGTTATATTGGCCGCCGGTTGGAACTAATTTTGATTTTTATCTGTTAATGGGATTTTTCCAACCGGGTCTGAAACTGCCCTTTGTGGGATTTGAGTGCTGCTTTTTGCAAGGTGAGTTGAGTTTTTTGGTGCATTTTTTTCCCTGTCCCTCTGTAAACGCCATCGCCGCACGTGGGCGGATTTTTAATTCCCTTTTTAATATCTTACAGAAGCCCACTTGCCCAACTGAAAGCCGTCTAGCGTTAAGCAACTGGCTACCCCTACACAGGTAAATTATTGTTTTTTTAATTCTGATTTTTTTTCCTTGATGGTTGATTTTGATTACCGAGTCATAATGCTCGTCCATTAAGAGTTACGTGTGGAACCTGGAATATGTGTTCTTTCACAGGGGACTACCGTTGGGTCTATCGCTACCGTGAGGTCTATTGCTACCGTGAGGTCTATTGCTACCGTTGGTCTATTCCACCGTCGGATCTATTGCTACCGTCGAGTTGTTCATTGTTAGCGACGAGCAGCGTTAGCGACAGAGTGTTCCTTGGCTACGCCTGTCTAGAGGTACTACCTACATAGAGCCTTGCAGTCCTTCGCCTGTCAAGGAAGTCTTCTTTCTACAGTGAGCCGTTCGTTCCTGGAGGCTGCCTGAGGAGTTACTCGTCGGCCAAGTAGTGAGCAATTTCTATTTCATTTTCTTTCTTTCATATATTTAGCGGCCATAATGCGTAATGAACCTACGCTCTCTAATTATTATTGTTTTGTTTTTTTTTGCTTTGTTTTCGAACAAAAATTAACTTTTAACCTTTTTCTCCTTAATTAAGGTAACATTTAGTAATTAAAATTTTCTTTTAAACGAACTTTGAATTTTTGGGCAATTTGTCGAGCCTGAGATGCTTGATTTTATTTAATCAAATTTTAAAATTCAGATAGATCCGTTGATCTAGAATAAATCAGATTTTTGGATCGAGTTTTTTTTAACTTTTACCTGACGCATAAACGTTTTTTATTATTCTGTTTTCACGATTTCTGGCATACGTTGGATAACTGTAGATCAGAGAACTACCAGTGTTGTTACAGCCTAACAGACTTTGCGTTATTTTTAATAATTGTTTTTATTGCGGCCTTTGATATTTTCTTTACTCGAACAGATTGTTTATTATCTGTGTCCTACCGGTAACTTGACTGTGGAGTAAATTGCCATATGTTAAGGTCTGTAATTAATTGGTGGCTAAATAACGCCAGGTCTAACTAGTTTTTTTAATATATTGTTTTTTTCGGCAGTTATCAACGACCTTAATTGAACTGAATAACCATAGTTAGTTGCTTATACGGCATATGTGACGGATCATGATTCTAGACCGTGAATTAGTCTTTAATTAGGTGATTACTCAAGCTAATTGAACTTACCTATAACGAGAAGTTATTTGCAGTATAGCTGGCTTTCAACATATTTTACTGACGTTCTTTTTATTAATGCTTTGAACGATCGTCATTAATTACAATTGATTAGTTCGGAATTTGTTTAGATTAAGCGTGTGAATTATTTCACCGAGTAGTAGTCTTTAGTCATTTTTGATTAATTTTTGAATATTTGTTCTCATCGACTTTAGTTTTCTTTGGTTAATTCGGGTACTTGCTTCATACCGACTTTGATTTTGATTAATTTCGGGTAATTATTTTTTTCTCATTATTAATACTGATAAATTCCGGTATATATATATTTAATCTAATTTTCTAACTCATTTTTGTTGTTTTATTGATCGATTTCCCGAATAGAAATAAATAACGAATTTTTGGTATTCATTTATTTTGTCGCGAAGCTTAAGCTAAAACGAGTTCCATATTTCAACTTTGGGCTAATTCTCGCTTGTGCTGTCTAAAAGACCGTGTAAATAAATCAACCAGCACCCTACTCTCCGGCATTTGAGGTAGGGCCTAATTTATACGCTCGGCGACAGCTCGTTTTAGCCTACGCATTGACATACTTTATTTCATTCAATATCTAATTTTTAAATTCTCGACATAAATTTTTTTTGTTCCTTCGATTTGAGATTATTCACTCCCAGTTCCTTCTAAGCTGGAGTGAAGGTTTGCGCCCATTAGAAGGACAGAAAGAGCGTAATAGGCAATATCCACAGATGCATGAAATGAGTTTCCAACTGAGGCTGCTCAGAGAAATAACATTGAATTTCAAATTCAAGAGCTTGAAGGTGTCTACAATTCTTGTCTCCGATTCTTCAGCTATGATGCAAAGCTGTTCAAACATGGTAAAGTTTCTAAAATTTACTTTATGGCGCCAGTTTCGCAGCTTTAATACGAATGCCTCAATATTACCTCTGAAATCGATAATGTACCATGAAGTTTCAAATTTAGCTTGTTTAGCTGATATAAGATGTCTATGTAAATAACTTACTCTTTGGATCCAGATCTCATTATTAAAATGTGCCACAAGATCGTGTTTTCCTTTGATTCCTAAGAACAGTTTTAGTTCGTTTTTCAATTGAAAATCACTTAGGAAAATCACGACAACTTGTCTTTTTCGCCAACGAATTCGATGTCTAGGTAGTGATTCAAAAATTTTGTCTGCATATATATTGAATGTCATTTCACCAGCATCGACAGGGAGGCATTAAAGTGATTATCGGATTTCAAATTCTTAAAAAAAAATGAACTTTTTATTGCCATTGCAATATCATATAATATTTCCCCTGCGTGTGTTTGCTAATGGGATTGAAATGATGACTCATACCAATTACCATATCACGTCAGAACAAGGAAATTTTAATTTTTTTATTTGCGTAAGTATCAAAGTATCCCAGAGGCTTCATCTCTTATTGAATTGTCATCTATATATTTGTTCTCGTAAATGCTAAAAAATGTATCATATCTGACCGATTGATACCTTAGCGGTTTATAGGGTCAATTCGACTTTCTCATCTGGTGAGAGGTTCTAAGGTTTAGTCCTTTAACGTGCTTGAAAAAAATGGCTCATCTGAAAGTCGATCATTAAAAAATAAGTACAATTTTTGGGCAATATCCTCTAATGATGATTTTGCTATATTACGTATTTATCTATTACTGGAGTAGTGCCTTGAAGCTTAGTAGTACATAAAATTATTTTGTTTTATGGATTTTTAAATTATTTTTTTATAGAATGTTATACTTAATTCAAAAACTCCTATTTTTCTTTGTTTTGGCAATTTTGCGTCTCTCGATTTATTTATTTCGTACCGGGGAAGGGACTGACGAAGGGTTCGTCCGGTCCTGCTGTAGCGTATGTAAGTGAGCCGCACTGTGATAAATATGAATGTGACTATTTTTGTGTTCACGACTTATAAGATTTATTAGGTATTATATTTTTGTTTTTTACTTATGCCCACAACTTTGTCTACAAGATATTCTTTCGACAATGACTAATTTTTTGAATTGATTTGATTTTTATTTTAATTTTTTCACGGCGATAATTCAAATATTCTCAACAAATTAATCGCCCTTTATATATTTTTTTTAGTCTACTGTTTCTTATTCCGATGGAATTTTTTAGTAGGAAGCTGAATTTTTTATTTGATTTTTCAGAAACAATTCATGTTCCAAAATCAACACGCGTCACACTTATGAATGGATCGTGAGATCTGCAGTTTTCCCTTGAGAAATAAGGCGTTCGACAGAGATCTTTGTTTTATTCATTGTCTAATAAGAACGTTTTTAATCTGATGAATGATCTATAAAACTATCATTTTTCAAATTCTACATGGTTGAATTTAAGAAACCGAGTTAGGCCCAAGTAAAATTAAACGAAACATCCAGTTTCGTATTTAAACAGTTTCAGACGGCGGTGGTAAACTCGTCGCCAAGATTACCTGCTCCACTAATCCGACATGTAAATTGGTCGCCGGAATTTAAGGGTTCATTTAATCCCTATAGGTAAATTGGTCGCCGGGTTTTTATGTCGGAACCAAAAAGAAAAACAAATGGTGCACTTTACTTTGACTTGTATATTATTCAAAAGCAACATTTATATAATAGTACCTAGACATTCAATATACCAAGTACATTATTGAATAATACAGTCTACATTGACTAGCTCATTATTTTGAAGGAATATCGATCTATATATGTATATTGTATATGATACGCAGTTTTGAAAAGACATTTTATGTACATTATAAATAGAAATGAGTTGAAATAATAGAAATAATGTATAAAAAATGCACTCTCCATTGACTAGGTTATTATTTCGAAGGAACATCTATAAGTATATATGTACAAGTAAATAATAGAACGCATTAAAAATACAAAGTACATTTTTAGTACACAATTTTGAGAAGGCGCATGTTATGTACATTGTAGTTATTATAAGTAAGATGTACATTTTACGTAATGCAGTCGATTTATTTCTCCTGATTTATATCTTCTGACCAAATTTTCAAGTGATGCTAACTTAGCTTTAATATTTTTGTCTTTGAAATTGGTACTAACATCAAAACTTTGTATTTTTACATACGTTTCAATTTGACATTCTTTTAACTTTTCAAGGAAGACATATATGGAGGAATGTGTTGCGTAAAAGGAAGAATTAAATTTTGCATGAAACGATTCGCAATAATTAGTCGTTCTTGCATGCACTTGAAACAGTTTTTCTGCTCACTTCCTTTTCGAATGCTCCGTGATTATGCGCATCTTCCCTCCTGGATATGAGGTTCTCCGTTCCATTCCTTTGGCAACACCTCCATGATGTTTCTCCACTTTTAAAGACCTTGTATTTGGAAAACGTAAAATTTTCGCAAAAAATTAAACTTCTCCCACGTTCACTTTCAATAACTGACACCGACATTTTTCACTATGATTCACTTCGCTCGAAGGTAGAAATAGCAATGAATGAAAGCAAATTGACAAGAAACTAAAAACAATTATTTGAGGTATATATGCCCAATAACCATTAACCTATTGTTCCGTACCTACCGATGCAGGTAGGTACTCAAGAAAACGCCGGCGACGAATTTACATGTCATTAGCAGCAACCCTTTTCGAAATGCAGGTAAAGGGATTATCTTGGCGACCAATTTACATCCGTCCGTTTCAGATGGTGGACAGGTAGACCGAATACGAAACGTCGCGCGTCGTTCCAATAAAACTTATAGCGTCGATTTATAGAGGAGAAAAAATTACAACATTAGAGATGGTTTTATAAAAATAATACACGATTAATAAAATGAAAATTGAAAATTTCAATATTCAAAGCTACCATAATATACCTATTGGTATACAAGGTACCTATACAAGGTACCAATTTGAAAACTTACAATGGCTATATTTTCTACACTATTGGAAATATGAAAAAACCAAAACCGTTTGTACAAAAACGCGGGGAAATAAAAATAAAGTATTTTACAGACCATTCTCACTTTCTGGAAAGCTTATCAAAAATGCTTTTCAGGGATACCAAAATCAGTGAGATTTAGGTACGAAATGTTAGAAAAATTTTGAGAAAATATATTAAATTGGATTTTCCAAAATTTGACAGGAGAAATTAGAAAATAATCTTTGATAAAAAAGGATCCCAATCCTAGAGTACTATTGTAGCGCTAAAATTATCTATTTTTATCTCTTTTTGTAAAATTTTCGATAAAATTTGCGTCTTTCAAATAATTTAAATTTTAACACGCTTATTGTTGCCATCACTTGTGTCTATAATTTTTTCTTTGAATTTATTTTAATTCGGAAATGGTGAATTCTTTGGAAGAAATAAAAATTATTTTTCTTCATGGTGCTCCAGGTATATGCTATTTAAGGACTGTTATTACACTAAGTGTTAATACTACATAAAAAATTTGGTTTCAAAATTTTAAGAAACTGGATCCGTGGGTAATAAAACTAAACAGCAGCCTAGATTTTTGATGAAGATAATATGCAGATTGAGGTTATTTGGCAAGTTTCTTATGTGCAAATTTGTCTATGCTTTATTTAGTAGCAGTTACAAGCGTATCCAGAGAATTTGGATTTTGCAAGAACATGGCAACCATGATCCGGACAGAAGATCTCAAATAATTCAGTTTTGTGAAACCATGACAGGGAGAATTACGGCAATACCCGCATTTATAAAATATCATTTGCTTCAGGGATGTGTCTTCTTTTTTCGTAAATGGCCCTGTGAATAAAAAGAACTGTAGCTACTGTAGTGACGTTAATCCACAACTTTTTGCAGAGGAGTTTGGACCGGATTACTCGGATACAATATCATAGGTCTTTTTTATTGAAGGAAATTTATGCCAAGTTTATGCTAAAATCCTCAACCAAACTATAAAGCTCTCGATTGAGGAAAATTAGAATTAGAAAATTAGGGAGGAATTTGAAAATCAACTTTGTTTCTGTTTGAACAAAATGGAAATCATTTTGAGCACTTAATAAAATAAAAAAAATAGTGCCAGTACGTACGTCCTTGCGAAAAAGATAGTTTTAGCACTATAATAGTGTTTTAAATTAGGCTTGAGATCGTTTTTCATTATTATTTACGTTAATTTTCTATTTTTCCTACCAAATTTTGCAAAAGCCAGTTTTAAAATATTTTCTGCAAATTTTGCTAACATTTCTTACTTAAGTCTAATTAATTTTGGCATTTCTGAAAAGTATTTTTGATAAGCTTTCCAGAGAGGTGTCACAAGTGGGGTAGTGCCATTTAAGATAAAATGAATGAGGGTAAGGCTTCAGAGGTGAGTGAGGGTAGTCTGCAAAATACTTCATTTCAACCTTAGTAATCGGATATAATATAATCTTATTAAGTTTCTGACCAATAGACATTGTTAAAGTTTTCTCATTAAGTCTTTGACCAATAGACGTTGTTATTGTTTTTAATTAAAGTGCTTTCTTTATTATCTCTTCTCACCTAACGTAGATCGATCCCGAATCTGAGCTATATTCCTGCACGCTAACCAAGGCGTGGCATCACGTAAAAACTAAACGTGACAATATGTCTCCGCAATCCGTTTACAAGAGAGAAACATAATAAAAAATGGTAAGATAAAGTTCAGTTCATAATAATAATTATCTTTTGACTGATATCATATACTATACTTTTGGCAAGCTAAGCTTTTTTTTTAAGGTCTTGCCACTGGAATCGAACCCAGGCCGCCGTATCACAAGCATATATTTTATTATTAACCATTTACACGAGTTCTTCCGAATGACGAGTCCTGGGCTTGCGCGCGCATCAGAAAGTTTACATTTGTAATTTTTACTTCACTCATGACCCTGCCTCCGGTCGCTTCGCTCGCTCCAGGGCGCAACCAAACAAGACTAACCCAAACTAACCTAAGGCATGCCCAAAATGAAGAAAAAAACGTTTTGCACTTGTGAAAAAAATTCAAATTACAAATGTAAACATTGTAATGCGCGCGCAAGCCCATTACTCGTCAGGCGATAGGACTCGTGTAGATGATGAAGAATAAAATATCTGCGTACGGACAAGGCGTAAAAATATTGATAACGAGGAACAGATTCTCTTGGAAAATGTGGAAAACCCGCATTAGTCGACAAATAAAGTTGCGCAAGAAGTGGGTTATTCCCAAACTAAAGTCTGGACGACATTGCTCAGCCACAAATTCCATCCCTATAAAATGATAAGTATCCAGGAACTGCACGATTACCACTGCGACGGATAATAGAATTTTTCAACTGGATTTTAGAAAGAAAGCAGCAAGAACCTGAATTTGAAAAGTACATTTTTTAGCGATGACACGAACCGTGAATAGGCAAAATTACAGGTCTGAAGCCAATCCTTTCTCGGCCGAAAACCGCAGAAGTCAAAATAATCCCAAAGTTAATGTTTGGTGCAGGATTTATTATAACCGAGTAATCGATACCGTTTTTATTGAGGGTAATTTAAACGAAGTATGGAATTTTGATTTACTGCAGCAGGAACTAGAAGTTTTTTTTTGGATAACCTTCCATTGGATGAAAGGCAATCATTTTATGTCCAACAAGACGGTGCTCGTCCGCATTTTCCTTTGCTGGTCTTAGTCAGTTGTGATATAACAATTGAATAGGTAACGAGAACCGATTGAATGGCCTCCGAGCAGGTCTCCTGACCTCACCCCGTTAGATGTGTTTCTGTAGGAACACTTAAAATCTAAGGTATATGTTACTGTATCTATTAACGTGAAAGAAGTACAAATAAACATACAGCGAGATATTACGGGTATAACATCGGAAATTTTAAAGAACGTATACACAAATTTTAGCTATCGGTTACAAACAAGGACATCAGCTTGAACATTTGATGGAAAATGTTGTTTTACTTCTGATGCCATTTTCTTACTAGATTGTTTTAATTTTAATTATTTTTTATTTGTTCCTTCGCTAATAAATTTCATATTCTGTTCTTTTTAATAGTAACACCAATTGCCGCATGGCTTAACATGCCAAAAGTGAATTTTTACCAAGACTGATAAAACAATACAGTCTGTTTAATTTTTTAGTGGAAGCTAAATATCCATGTGGGAGTCCAAGAAATAAAAAAAATGTTCTGTTTAAAACTAAAATAAAATATAATACCAAAAGATAAAATAATTATGAATCAAACTGTGAAAACAGATACAGGATGTCTTGTATAACTTGTTATAACTTAAATCTCATAAAAGCTACTATATTATTAGATCGTCATTAGTATTTAATCAAAAGCCTACAAAAAGCAACATTTACTTTATCTACGACCTACATGGTAAGAGCTTATTATGTTATTCATTTTGATTTATTCCAGTTACGTAATAATTACATTACCTCACTGGTAATGTATTATCGCTTATTGCGCTCTCTAATTGCCCACTCATTAAAATCGAGCATTTCGGTAGACCTCCTTTGCGCCTGTACATGAAAAAAATTGCGTGAATTGGCACTGAAGATGGCAATTTAATTAGCTTGAAGTAGGTAACGTATACATTTTATTATCTCTTATCGCTGAAAATATAACATATAACTACAATTATTTTATCATTTCTGATTACTGATAGATTTAAATATTTTTGAATAATAATGGTATAGCAAGGAAACGAAGTCGTTGATCACGTACACCATTGACTTTGCAAAAATATCTGAAAGTATGATTGCGTCAAAGATTCCCAATTCTAATCCAAAGATACTAGAATTTTAATTGAGTACCTTGTGATAAATGATTGGATGCTGTTTAAACGTGGTCCCAGATAACACAGACATATCCAAAAGACATCCGTTGGATGTCCTGCGGACGACCACCTAAAAATGCATGAATGTCCATTGGACATCCAGATTAAGTTCTGAGGATGTCCCATGGACATCCATTGGCTATCCCGTTGGCACAGCTCTGGAGCATTTCTGGATGTCCAAATTATGTCCATAACCTACCCGTTAACTAACCAGTTATGGAATACTTTTGGACATCCTATGGATGTCCATGAGGCATCTATTTATAGACCATTCATGGAATACTCTTGGACATTCAATGGATGTCCATAAGGCAACTATTTACAGACCATTCATGGAATACTCTTGGACATTCAATGGATGTCCATAAGGCATTTATTTATAGACATGGAATACTCTTGGACATTCAATGGATGACCATAAGGCACCTATTTATAGACCATTCATGGAATACTCTTGGACATTCTATGGATGTCCATAAAACATCAATTTATAGGCCATTCGTGAAGAAAATCTGGAAATTAAATAAAAAATGTTTGCTGCTAAACAAGTTTATTGAACATTATACATTTATCCAACATATGGAGCCGTATGCCATGTAAACATATTTTGACAAAAACAATCTTAAGATTCTCTTTCTGTATTATTTTTAAGTTGTTGATTTAAGATTCTTAAGATTTTTTTTCTGTATTATTTTTAAGTTGTTGATTTAAATACAACAAATATTCTGTTCGTTGTTTAAAGATATTTTTCTCAACCTATATCATCAACATAAATTTAAAAGTAAATATTTCAAACAAAAAATTAAATTTAGTGAAAAATAAAATGGATATCATTGCAATTTTAAGATGTTGTTACTCTTTTCTTATAGATCTTTTCTTAAAACTGTCAAAACACATATTAAAGGATACATATAAACCTTAACAAACCTCATCTAATTGATTGCTATATAGTTTTCTAAATAAATAATTAAAAGATTAACAACCAAATATGATTTTTATTTTTTTAACAGCGAATACCTTTTGAACAATTAGAGCCATTTTTCATATTGTTGAGTGTAATAAGAACATTAAATTTGTAGATTGTTCCTATTACCCGTGGCGCCTTCATACACAAATCTACATAAAATATTAAACAAATTTCATGTAGAGTATGCTATACCTAATTTAAGTCGTTTCCGAGTAAAAAAATAATTAAATATTATAACTAACTACTTAAAAATGAACGGATTTTATGCAAAGAAAAATTACCCCTATTTATTTTTTTAGCAAATGTTCAAATTGTCTTCCATCAACTTCTTGGCAGTATGCTAGTCGATTTCGCATTTCACTTAAGCTATTTTGTAAATGTTCTCCGGGTATTTCTTCTATTGCATACCTTATGCGCATTTTCAATCTTCCAAATCATTTGGTTTTGCTTTGTAGACTACCGATTTTAAGTGGCGCCACAAATAAAAATCAAGAGGCGTCAGGTCTGGAGAACGGGCCGGCCATTCTATTGCACCTCTTCGTCCCATCCACCTGTTTTCAAATGTTTGGTTCAAAAAATTGCGAACATTTAAAGCAAAATGAGGCGGAGCCACATCTTGTTGGAACCAGATATTCCTATTGACGCCTCCAGCCTGAAAATTCGGGTATAAATTTGCTAACGCAGGCACTATTTCTTTTCAAAGGCCCAATAGCGGCAATTATGCCTGTTTACTTCGCCAGAGAGAGTAAATGTTGCCTCATCTGAGAACAGGATCCTTTTAATAAAATCTCCATCATTGTTGCATATTTCCATTAAGTTTTCACAGAATTCTAGACGCCTATCAGGATCATCCTCTGTTAATTCGTGGATTAGTTTTACTTTATAAGGATGAAGACCTTCGCTTTTTAGTATTCTTCGGACAGAGGTTTGACCAATATCATGGTTTAACGATAACAGCGTCGTAGAAATATGTGGGTTTTCCATAAAATTAAGCAAAACATCTAAGGACTTTTCGGCATTACTTGCTATTTTGGGACGTCCTGTTCTGGGTAAATCCTTAACAACACCTTGATTTTCAAACTTTCGTACAATTTTTGACACGGCACTTCGTGAAATTGGGTTTCTATTTGGATGTACAGTATTAAATATACTTGCAGCTTCTGAGTGCGATATTTTTCTATTACCATACCCCACGATAATTAATATTTCAATACGATCCCTTTCGCTTAAAACCATTTTAAATTTTTGAAATTACGTAGACATTAGTTGTCAGTTAATAAAAATTACCTATTTACTATTGAGACACTTGACAATATGAGTACAGGGGTATTCAGCGGCCATCAAAGAGACGTCGCGTCGCGTTGCTCTAAATATTAAATTATTTTTTACTCGGAAACGAAGTAAATTAGGTATAGCATATTCTACATGAAATGTGTTTAGTATTTTATGTAGATTTTAAAAATGTAATAAAATTAATAGCATTGTATTTAAAAAAACAAAGTTTGTATTCTTTTTGGGAAACCGGTAAGTCTGGCAACAACGCAGATACGATTTTTAAATTTATCATTATCGATATACCCTATGTCCAAAATTTCAAAAAAATCGCATCACCCGTTTTAGAGATAAGCCGGGTCCAGACTTTTGGCTAACCGTGTATAACAAACGCGTAGCCTAATATAAAGAAATGTTCTTATTAACAATAAGAGGGTAATAAGAACATCGTGGTGGGTTAATAAGAACTAAGATGGTTTCATTGTCTTAAATAGGACTATTCAGACCATGGAATTTTTTTTTGACTCACAAATAATCATATTACCTTGCAGTTTTACGGATACTTTCATATTACGCTTATGTCTTTTAATTAATATTAAAAGTAAAATCATTAAAATTTTAAATCTATCATTATCCCATCAGGCTCTTCTACCTAAAAACATTTTTTTATATAAACAAAATTGACAAAGTTATTTTCTTTCCTTTGCTCTAGGCATCCACTTTTTGATGCTTTTTTCAATGTCCTTTTTAGTGGAATCCTTAAATTGTTAGAAAACAGCATCTGAAAAAAGATATAAAATAGTAATTAACATCAAAGGCTGATAAGAAGTGGCAAATAAAATACAAGGGTTTTGTTTGTGTATAATAAAAGCCGAATCTGTTATTTGCAATTATTATCGCTCTTGCTTTTGTTCCAAATTTTCCGTTACTTTTGTTGGTCATATGTGGCAACCAGGCATTTTAAATGGGAATCTCAAAATCATGTATGCTGTAGGTAAAATTTGACGTTATCTAGGCCATCGAAAAAGGCTTAAATAGAACAACCATGATACGTTTTTTTTATTGGAATTACCATTTTATAGCAAAAATCATAATATATACAACAAAAAATATTCCTGTTGGATAATTATTGACGCCATATTGAATTTGGATTGTTGACAATAAATTATTGACACATTGCGATTCCCTAATTTTGTGAAAGAATTAAAAGTGTCTGTAAATTGAAATAAATATAGTAAAGGAACTATAAAATAGGAAGGTAATATAAAACAGATTAAAACAAAAACTTGGTACTAAGTTTTTGTACGTACCTATAACAAAAAATATACCTATAACCTTTACTCAAACCACGCTATAACTAATAAATAACTAACCCTCCGCTATTTAATATCTAAAAAACTAATAAAACCTAAGAAATAATATATAATTAGGAATTTTACAAAGTAAATCTAGCAAAATAGAATATAATTAATTAATGATTTAAAATTAACACTTACCTATAAAGTCTGTTCCCGCCTTAATGAAAATGCCTGCGTCACGGGCTATATCGGAGATAATTATATTCACAATATTAACCAAACCACATTTATAGATAAATATATGTAAGACACGAAAACTAATATCTTTTAAAAAATAATTTATTCTAAACTTGAACTATACAAAATGCGCTCTCCGTTGGGTCACAGTGTCCCTATTATTTAAGGATCCTTTACACTCAACATGCAATATAACAGAAACATCTGGCTCGATGGTTAACTCTTAAAACTAATAATCGTAAATCTAAATAGACTTGGCTCTAGGAAATGCACTAGTTGGAACCGATGTCAAGGGTTGAATTCCAAGAAGGTGATTGCTCACATATGAAGGGTACAGGGGAAAAACGATCTAAGCGCTATTTCCATAGAAAACTTTTTTATTATTGATTTCACAGAAAATTTTATTCTTGATTCTTATTGGTGCTTGGAAAAAAACTAATTTTGACAATGCTAAATTAAGTATAAGTTATACAGGGTACTTAAAAAATACAAAAATGATCGTTAAAAAAACAAAAACTTTGGAATATCGGAAAACCTTCTACAGAAAAAATAAAGCTCCTATTAAGATAAAAATAAAAGTCAAATACCATTTTTTTCAAAAGTGCATCGTTAATGAAAAAAATAAGGACAAAATTAAGAAAAAGATGGGTTTTTCAATAATTGACATGGATTTTCTCCGCAACGGTGCACTTTTGGAAAAAATGGTATTTGACTTATTTTTATCGTAATAGGAGCTATATTTTTTCTGTAGAAGGTTTTCCGATATTCCAAAGTTTTTGTTTTTTTAACCATAATTTTTATATTTTTTAAGTACCCTGTATAACTTATCCTTACTTTAGCATTATCAAAATTAGTTTTTTCCAAGCACCAAATTTTATCATAAGAAAATGGCGCTTAGATCGTTTTTCCCATGTAGGTATCCTTCATATATATTCAGCAACACGATTTGAGCTTGATACTTGTGGACACTAAATGGATTTCCACTGGATATCCATTTCTGGATGTTCAATTAATGTCCAGTAAATATACCCCATTGGATGTTCATTTGACATCCAGTTTATGACTATGATTTCTATATACATTTGTGGACACTAAATGGATTTCCACTGGATATCCGCTTCTGGCTGTTCAATTAATGTCCAGAAAATATAGTCCATTGGATGTCCATTTCACATCCTGTTTATGACCGTGGTTTCCATACATTTGTGGACACCAAATGGATTTTCACTGGAAATCCGTTTATGGATGTTCAATTAATGTCCATAAAATATAGTTCATTGGATGTCCATTTGTCATCCAGCTTATGACCATGATTTCTATATACATTTGTGGACACTAAATGGACTTCCATTGGATATCCGTTTCTGGCTGTTCAAATAATGTCCAGAAAATATAGTCCATTGGATGTCCATTCGATGTTCCTGGACATCTGTACACATTTTGTATCTAAAACGGATGTCCATTGGAAGTCGGGTGTTATCTGGGGTGCAATCCTAGCGTAATAGAAGTTAAAATTTGAAACTGACCTATTTCTATCCATACGTAAATTTGGGACTGATTAAAACGAACATTTGAATAACGCAATTCAATATTAATATATTTTTCGTATTGTAATTGTCTAAGGTCTGGTTTTCACAACACATTATTCGTCTAAAAAAAGAGCAGTTTTACAGCCAAAGTTTTGCTTGAATCATATAGGTACATACGATGCGATACGAGAACCAGACTAGACATACTCAATCACGCTATATTTTTATTTTTGGCACATTACTGAGCTTGGCAATAATAAAACCATCAAACTTTTTGTCGCCTGAATTTACAAGTCATTCATCAATCATAAAGCATAAGATCCCAATTAATTATTTAAGATCTAAAAATAATTATTATATTTATCTCGAATCCTCTAATAAATTTTTAAAGTGTTTACATCTAAAATATACTTCAACTGGACACTTTAGTAATCTTTACAACGATTATACATGTGACGATAGACAAGATGGTATGCACTGCGTGCTCCATAATGGCCAAGTCACCCAAAAGCGTGGTTCTAGGTGCCTCGTGTTTGTCTTTATTTAAAGATTTTAAATTAAATTATGTGAACTATTCTCATAAAATTGTGACGTACAGTTTGTGAAATTTAAATGTGACCGTTGTCGATTTGCGTTGTTCGTTTGTCTTCATGGATATGTCCTTTTCCATTGACAAGTAACACTGATGATGGCTTAGGCCGAAAGCGCTCTGTTACGCCATTTATGGAAGTTCTTTTGGATTAAAAATGTTTGCATGGAATACAAAGATTGTTTCATTACTATTTTTAATAAAATTTAGCGGGCTGATTTTTCTGTCGTGGCTATAGGAGAAAGACCATTTGCACCACATTTCCAGCCCCAACCTCCTCGTTTTTTTTTAGATTCCATACCACTGCTGATTGCTGATATGTTCTAAATGATGCCGTGAGGCTTCCCTAGTTGGGGGCAAAGAGGCAAGATTAAAATTATTTTTTGTAGTCGATTTAAAAAAAAATTGTATCGAAGTTCTTCTAAGATTTCTTTTTCGAAGTCCCCGCCATACCATGCAACAAGAAACTGTTCTCAATGCTTGCTAGTATAGCATCATTTTGTTTAAAGATTATTGACATTGCTGTTGAGTTTTATGGTTTTCTGAGCAACCGATAAAAATATCAGTTTTCCTTGATTAAAGAGGAACGATGTTGTGCCTGTTTTTGTTTTAAACTATTTGCAAAATACAGCCTCTCAGGGGTTTTGCCTTTCCCAGGTTTGCTAAAACAAGCATCGTTGTCGGATAGCTGAGTTTTAAATTATTATATGTTCCTATTGAAGTTTATTGACTACAAATATGTTAAATTCACAGTACGCTTACGGTTGTTTTAAGACCATTTATGCCTATTTACCTTTATTTCTGGTGGTATGAAAATAAGTTAGCTTTTTGTGTAATAAAATTTTATACTCCTTTCTGAAAATGAGAAATATTTGGAGCTTGACGTATTTTTTTTTTAAACTTCATCTTTGCGCCCGTATAACTCTTCACCTGTTAGACATACAACCCACCCACCTTTTACACTCCAAAAATCTTTTTTGGTACTCACGTACTGAGCTAATACACCATTCAAAAATATTCCCCCTGCCCTGGCGGATCTCTTTAATCCCTATATCTTTTGCGTTTAAAATTATTCTCTATCCTTTATAAACAGTTTTCGCTCTAAATAGGAGTATAAATTAAAATATTAATTCCTACTCGAAAGGAAACAAAACATTATTAATTATCCTATCGAATTTAACTTTGTTATTTTGCAACACAGAAAAATATCCACACCTTCGTAGGACCCAAACTATATTTTGCTCTCTGTTTGATAGTTTGTTGTTTGTTTGAATCTGTTGTTTTGTTGCTTTCTTTAATAATGAATTGATGTCAGATTTGTAGTTTAACTGGAACTATCATTTCTGTTTATTTGAAGTGTTTAGGCTAAACTAGTTTTTTTTGCAGAATTAAGAAATCTTCGAAAATACTGTAGTAGACAGTTGTGATCTTATGTGCCTCCCATGCATCGGATTTACGCCCCTCACGGTGTGCATGCCTACCGGCTAAAATCCCTCCTTCTGTTCCCTACTTCTATCTGAAACTGTCGTTGGTTGGTGTACTTCGATATAGGAGGTCTATTGTCTAGTCTCTGGTTGCTCGTTTTGCTCATTTTCTTTGTCTTTCATTATTCATCTTAACATGTTCTGAACAATCTTCTACTTTCTATGCGACCCACCATATTTTCGGATCTAACTTCGTACCCAATAGCCAGGTGAGTACCTTGTCTATACCTTTCACATGTCGAGCAGAAAAACAATGTGTGCTCCAAGGTATCGAGATACCCGCTTTAGATACACCGCGAACCGGTCGTTTTCTGCAGCGGTGACTCTCCTGAGGTACTGAGGTAAGAGTAGAACGACCCATGGCCAGTCACACAGCTATCTCCAAGTCCCAGCCGCGAAGTACAAACCACGGCAAAGCTGGCTGAAGGTACGGTTAGTCACGTGACATTTGGCACGTCTCGTATGTGAACTTAAGGGGAACAGGTTGTTTATTTTCGGTTTTCCTAATTAAATTGCATTTTTAACGGGTTTTCGTTGATATTTTACAAAATCCTTGTGTGAAGTGATTGCCAAGAACCTGTACGAAGTGTTAGTTAGTTACTATTTTAATATCAGTAAAAAAAGTGACAAATCAAGTGAAACCGGGGGCCGGTCGGGTCGTTTGCCTTACTCTAATGCGGCAAATAATATTTTTGATGTTTTTCATAGCTCTCGCTGGTGAAGTATTCTGAACATTCTGTTCAGTTCATTTCAGTGTTGCTTATGGGTCTGGTTGAGTTAAATAGCTGATTGTAGGTATAAGTAAGTGAATTAGATTTAAAATTAGTGAAAAATATATGGAAATCTGGTAAGTGCGTACCCTATTTTTTACATTTTGTTTATTTGTTTATTTATTTATCAACATGCCAAGTCCATGCTGTATCCCTGGGTCCAATTCATATTATCCTAGTGCTTTAAAAGCGGGGGAAGAGATTGAATCCAGTTTTTCACTTCTCAAAAGATAAAAACCTGAAAATTCAGTGGCTTAAAGTCATTCCAAGAGCTACATATTCTGTAGTTTATGCTAAACATTTTGTCCCAAGTGATATTATTCATAGGGATATTTTTCTTTTACCTCGTGACACCACAAAAAAATCCCATTAAAGTAAGACTAAATTTAACAGCTGTTCCCTGCATTTTTCCCAATTTGCTTGCTTACTTGTCAAAAACTGATACCATCTCTAGAAAAAGTCCAGCGGATCGAAACAAGGAGCATCAAGAGTGCAACTTTCAACTTAATTAAGTTTTCGAACAATTAGATTTAATTAAAAGTTTTGAATATCTTTTAAATTATTCACAGAGAATCAATGTTTCCAAATTTTAAGAAGTTAAAATTGTGGATGTGGCTCAAAAATATATTTATTAGATTTGCGAGGTTTCGATTCGCGATCCAATTAGAATTAATGGAACTGCTTTTCCAAATTTTATTTTTCTTCGTCGAAGGACCAGATGTAATAATAGGCTCACATTTGCTTTTACCTATTTAATTTATTACACCAAAATATGTCATTAAAAGTACATCCTAGGACAGGACATTGGACTAGTTCTTTCTATCTATTCTAAACAGGAACAATTTACACACTTGTGTGAAAGATAAGTTCTAATTATTGCAAAGAAAATCTTAGCTTTATTGGAGAATTAATCTCGCATGAATTGTGTTCTTGGAACAGGAGATATATAATATCGAATTATGTAAGTCGAAAGACTTAAGAACAAGAAATTGGCTCTAAGCCGAGGGTAACTAGGAATGGCTAGGGCCGAAATGGTACATATACCGAAAAATTAGCATTAAGCTGAACGTAATTAGAACTGTAGAGACGAAATGGTAAATACCGAGAAATTGGCCTTAGCCGAACGTGATTAGAGGGACGAGAACACAGCGAGTCTCTTGAAGGTAACTGAAAGACTGACTTTTGTTAAGGGTAGTGGTGTCAAAAAAGTAACTACTCGTTACTTTATATTCGTTACTATCCAATACCCGAAGTACCGAATACCGAACCGAGAACTCTATCGTTACTTCGTTACTTTGAATAGAGTGATTACATATTATATTACACGGTAGTCCGCACCTACGAGACTCACCGCTATGGTCGGGTTGTCGTATTTCGTCTCGTTACTTTGAAATATTTGCAGTGCGGTTCCATTGTTCTAATGAATTTTGGTTATGAAAGGTATATCGATCAGCGACCTTATCGAATATATGAGCTAAGGTGACATTATAGACCTTATATTAAAATGGACTACTTAATTATTGCAGAGAGGAGAAGTAGTCTGAAGGGAAAGAATGTACAAAATATATTATTTTTACATTGTAATTATGACCTCTGAGTACCTGTATTTTTTTATATATTTTTTTATATTAAGGGTAGATATGTTGTATTTGTTTAGTTTTCTAGTACTTTAGGGTTATTATGAGAATTGTTCATAAGTAAATACACAGATTATAAAGTATTTATATTATTTACTATGTAATAATGAACATTTTTGCAGTTTGCGTTACATACATGTTTTGTTTCCTCGTACCACGTATCTCTGTTATTTCATAATTATGAAAAAAGTTGTTGATGACCCAAATAGCCAAATATATGAAGCAAGTGCCGTAATTAAACAGAATTTCACAAGAGCACTTAGAATTTTCTTATTAGCCAAATAAAAATTATAATGATTGATAAAGATGAAGGTATTGCAGTAAACATTATGATAAACGATAGTAACCATAGATAAATATTAAGGGGGAAAGTAACGAATCATACAATACCCAAAATATACCTACTAATCGAAGTAATCAAAGTAACGAAGTAACGAATATTTGAAATGATTACTTTATACCAAAGTAACGAAGAGTAACGAGTAGTCAAAAGTAACGAAAATCGACACCACTAGTTAAGGGATTTAAAGGGATGATGTCAGCGTCGCGTTCGCTGAGTGCATTACAGTGGCGTAGCTACCGGGTGGGCATGGGGGGGCAAGGCCCCTCGGCGCCAAGAGAAATTAGGCGCCGCCGCTCCGACTTTATAAATCCGCTAATGCTAACAATACTCATGAGCTTAACTGAGTTTTTAAATTAGTTAAACTATAATACAATCAAAGATCAAGACCAAACTTAAGCCAAACTTTTTATCCAACCAGTACATTGTGTGCCACGGTATTTCCAGAGAGGCTAAATAGCTTAGCAATACTAAGCATAGAAAATTAATTTGCTAAAAAATTAATTTTGATCAAAATCGATCAGTTTGCGTCGATTAAAAACCGAAGAAAAACTCTAAAGTTTAATTGAGTTTACAGATTTTTAGTTGGCGTTTATATTTAAATATGTATGTATCTGTTGGTTGGTTGCCATTTATATCTTTTATATTCCTGTATATAAAAAAATGAGCTAGTCTGCTAGTACTTGAGACTGATGTGTAAACATATCCTCTAACGACATCGGTTGTAAAAAAATGACAACAGCACGGTGTGTTCCCAAGCGGTCACCCATCCAAGTACTATCCACGCCCTACGTTGCTTAACTTCAATGAGTGGAAGTGGTATTTTCAACGTGCTATGGTCGTTACCCACACATTTTAGCATGTTCATAGAATAAAACCAAACATATTCGCATTATTGGCAGCTTCAGAGTGGATTAATTCAATGCACAAATTCGACACGAAAATCTAATGCCACCAAGAATAACATCAACATATGGACACAGCTTATTTACCTAGTAATCGTGGGCCGACATCCTCTCATTTGGGAAAGTCCATAACCAACTTTTTCAAATTTAGAAGAGGGCTATGACAATATTGTTTTAAACATTTGGGCATCTGAATAATACTTTTGACAGTTCGTTTAATTTAAAATAATAACATGCTTTTTTATCGTCTAAAATCCGTTTAAAAACGATTTTAAATGGTAAAATTGTATAAAAATCCGAAAATTCGGACTTTTTAGGCCGATAGCCCTGGCTTGGGACGAATTTGTCGTGGATTTTGAAGCGAAAATTCATTTGAAATTCAACCGTCTATTAAAAATAAGCTGTGCCATGGATCCAAATACACTGCGAATATAATAATTAAAAAATACTTTTAACGGTTCGTTTAATTTAAAATTTGCTTTTTTATCGTCGAAACTCCGTTTAAAATGATTTTAAATGGCAAAATTGTATATAAATGTAGCTATGGAAAGCTAGAAGAATCATAGAGGCTACCAGCATATCAATTTTCGAACTAGAATATGAAATAGGCAAATACGAGGGCAAATATCACCTTTAGACCTACCTGTAACAAACGAGAAAAAGCTTATCTATGATATACAAGAACATGCACCATTAAGGAAAAGTGATCACGTAGTTTTCACAGCCAAAACTCAGCTCCATGTAATCGCCCAACCAAGTGTCAAGGTCTATAAAAGGCAGTTTTGGAAAGTGGACTATGAAGCTGTCAATAACACACTTCGACAACAACTACATCATTCAGCAAACACTATTTGTATAGAAGGCATTTATGAAGCAATAACTACAACAATTGAAAGACATATATCCATCAAACCTCAAAAAGTTAACACCGAAAAACTGTGGCTGACCAAGGAAGTCTTTAAAGAGATCCAGAAGAAACGAGGTCTTTGGCATAAATATAAGAATAGTAAAACTGAAGAAAACTATCACAAATATCAACAACAAAGTAATAAAACTAAAGTATGCATAGTGTCAGCTAGAAGAACTATTGAACACAAACTATTAACTAATAATAAACAGTTCTATTCATACATAAATCATACTTTCAACTCCAGATATATCAGTTTCAGCATAATTGACAAAACCACCCAACAACCATACGAGTCAAGTTTGGAAGTTGGAGAATGCTTCGCAGAGCAGTTCGAGAGTGTCTTCACAAGACTGGACCCAAACACGGCTATGCCTAGGCTCCCTTTAGAGACCTACTCCAGAATGGAAATTAGCAATATTATATTTACACCAGAAAAAGTGGAGGATGCAATTAAATCACCCAAACCTAACTCTAGTCCAGGTCCTGATGAAATCGCACCAGTATTTCTAAAAAACTGTGTTAAAACTATAAAAGAGTCACTATCTAACCTGCTTAACAATATTATTAGTACAGGAGAGTTTCCCGCAGTGTGGAAGAAAGCCATCGTTGCTCCAATTTATAAAAAAGGATGCAGATGACGGAAACGTTTATGCGAATCCACTTCTTCACTATGCTGACTTGCAGGCTGATTTAAACAAAATCAAAGAATGGGTACTGGAATGGAAAATGCCCCTGAACGACACTAAATGCACTGTCTTGCATATTGGTAAAATCAATCCAAAGCTTAACTATTACTTTGAGCCAACAAAAATAATATCAGTATCAAAACAAAGAGTTCTGGGAATCACCATCACTTCTGACTTAAAATGGGAAACTCACATAGCTCAAATTTTCCAAAAAGCTAACACAATGATCTACCTAATTCAAAAATCCTTTAAAGACCTGTCTAAAGAAATGATACTGAAACTGCTAGAGTATGCACAGTTTGTCTAGAATCGATATCATGTAATGGACATTGAACAGATTGAAAGGGTGCGGAGACGTATGACCAAATTACCACAAGAACTTAAAGACTTGCCTTATGTGGAACGTCTAGTACAGCTGAAGTTTACAACGTGAAAGGAAAGAGGAACTAGGGGCGATCTTGTGGAAACATTTAAGATATTGAATAATCACTATACATGTAACCTGAGGGAAATCTACCACTTTAATCATAATCATAATTTAAGATGTCATAACCAAAAACTTCCTAAAGAAAAATGTAATAAGCTACTTCGAAGAAATTTCTTGACTAACAGGGTGGTGTACCATTGGAATGGTCTAAGTAACAACACTGTCAGCTCCACCTCCAGAAATCAATTTAAAAACCGTTTGGACCAAGAAATGAACAAAGAACATATGATGTTTGTGCATTATTCTGTATAGACTACGAATCTGACTAAAATAAGATAAATAAGTGATAGGAAAATTTTTGAGTATTTTGAACTGGGCTGTCATTTGTTTTGGAATTTTGAAACTAATTTGTGATATGTGAGACTGTTAAGGAAAATGAACTGTGATAGTAACATGAATAATCTGCGAAAGCAACTCGAAAAGACTCAGCAATCTCATCGGATTCATCCGCCTACTGCTGATTATCATAATAATAATAATAATACCGCCCTAGCGGCTAGAATTAGTTTGCGCATTTTCTTCCCATTTGCCGAGATTTACCCTCATACCGCCGCGTAAGATGTTTACACATCATAATATACGTTTAATATTATGATGTATTACTTTTTGATTAATTTGTGTATTACACCAAATATAGGGTTATTTTAGGCGCCAGCGCCAGTGACAGGTTTGCCCCCCGGCGCCGACATTTTTAGCTACGCCACTGGTGCATTAATTGAGTGGGGCAAACGCTTGCTGTGATTGGATGGTTCTAGAGGCCATGTTTGCAAGTGGGTCGTTCTAGACAATAGCCGGCCACACACACAGAGGTTTATCTGAAGGCTTTAACCAGGGCGGTTTAAGTCTCTGGTCTTTCACGGACTTGACATGTGACAGACTAAATCTTTGTGACTTCACTAACTTAAAAGAGAAGTCCGCAGACAACTCTGGCGTACTTAATCTGTCGCAGACAAAACTGTCTGTTAGTGGCGAAATCTTTCAACTTATCTGCCGACTTTGTCGAAACTGTGGAAATTCAGTTTTGGCAAAAGTTTTTAGTGAAGGTCATTACCAGTTCTGCTGACACGTTGTAATTTGTTGTTGGTGAGAAAATGCCCAGGAGAAGCATAAATAAAAAAAAAAGTTGCATTGTGTTTGGCTATGATTAACATACATCTTATGACAAATGCTTTGCATTCTGTAACCATAAAACGGCGAAGTAAATTGGTAAAAAAATGGTTACTGCAAAAAGAAACTCTAAGTAATTTTCCTCTACTAAAGGAACGAAATGAGCCCGATGATTTTAGAAACTATTTAAGAATGAATACTACAAGTTTTGAAAAATTATTGTCTATAGTAAAAGAAGGATTAACGAAGCAGCCTACTGTCATGCGAGAACCAGTATCTCCAGAGGAACGTTTGGTAGCCACTCTTAGATTTCTTGCAACTGACATATAATGAAGATTTAAAATGCTCTGTTGGAATTTCTGTTCAAGCACTGGGGTACATTATTCCAGAGACATGTTCTGTCAATAATTTTTGTTGACATACTCATTTGACTTTATTTTCCATAAAGATGGATAGCTTTTATAAATGTCTATAAACTCTGATAAAAACTCTTTTCCCATGAAACGAGTATCCACGCTTTCAGCTATTTTTATATTCTTTTTAAAAATAACTTAAGCAGGCTGATTTAACCCGTCACTGAAAACTGTTTTGTGTGGTAACAAGAAACTTAAGCTGCGTATTTTAATTTTCAGACAAGTCTTTCCCTGATAAAACCGCGGCGCGTCTGGCGCGTGCTGACCCACTAACGAACAGATTTGTCGACAGACTTTGACTGTGCCGTATAAAGTCTGCAGATAAACCTCTGTGTGTATGGTCGGCTATTCCGATTACTATTAGCTTTGTTTATACAAGACAATGCTATTAGATTATTAGAGTGGAAAGGGTGAATATTAATCGATTTGATCGGAAACTGACAAAGGTTTTTATGCGAGTTATATTTTCTTTATGCGAGTTATATTTTCTCGCAATTTATTTGGGGCTTACTTTGCCGATCTGTCTGTTACGGCGGAACTATTTAATAGTTCAATTTCTAGGAAAAATGTATCGTGCTTGTAGAGACGAAATGGTAAATACCGAGAAATTGGCCTTAGCCGAACGTGATTAGAGGGACGAGAACACAGCGAGTCTCTTGAAGGTAACTGAAAGACTGACCACAAAGAATTAGAGGTGTGTTGGTCCGGATGGACCCGGTCCAAATGAACGAATCCA
>JAEQML010059934.1:0-27939 GCA_016904865.1 Pissodes strobi | reverse complement strand
TATCGCGAGTACTAGCACTAGCACTGCTTCTTCTTATAGTTGGCTTCGTCTGCTCTCGATCCGGTCCTCAGCCATGCAGGTCTTGTCAGTGGCGGTGCGGGTTTATAAATTCTGCCTGAGGGCGGTTGCGAATGTTGCTGTTGGGGACGTTGCAGCTGGTCAACTTTGTACTTATATACAGGGCATTCTATTTCGATGAACCTGTGTTCTCCATCGCAATTGACAGATTTAACCGTACTGTACTCGCAGTCGACACATCTTGAGCAGCGCCAAGGTCGCATGCAGTGGGACCAGGCATGGCCATGTCCCTAGCACCGCTTGCACTGCATTAATGGTTTTGCAGTTTTGCGGTAGTCCCAGGAGATTCAAACTTTCATCAAAGTCCTGTATTTCTGGTTTAGATGCTTCAGACTTATCCCAGCTTCGGTAACGACCAGAAAGAGGGGAGTGGCAGTCTTTTGCATAAGGTACACGGCCTTAATGAACATGTCGTATCCTTCGACTAGGGCATTTTGTACCTCTCGTGCTGTGATTTCGCCATCGAGCCCTTTCAAGACGAAGGCGTGCGTTCTGGATAGCTTTTCGGCATAAGAGTGGTAGCCGATCCTCTCATTTTCGAAGTGAGTTTTAAGTTTTCTCCAGTCATTCAGGTCGTTGCACCATGTAACAACCGATTTCCTGGTGTATTTTAACTTGTAGTCCTTTATGTTCACGTTCCGAAGTTGATCAGTGAACTGATGGTGGTTCTCGAGGCCGCCGCAGGTAACTATTGGTGACGGCGGTGCAGGCTTAGCTCTGAGTGTAGTCTTCGGGTGGGGCAGTCGCGGCTTAGCGGCTGCTTCTGAGATTGACTGTGAGGCGTCTTGTCTGTCATCATCTTCCTGGTCACTTAGCGGCTGGAATCTGTTGCTAATCTTAACGGTAGATTCTCCGTTAGCAACCGTATATACCTGCTTTATTGTTCGCTCAGATTTAAGGGATCTAAACGGAACTTTGAAAAGCAATTTCGAGCTCGAAGCTTCCGAGGGTGTATCCATGGCAACGAGGCAGCCTGGTCAAGGGGAGGAGCTATGGTGGTTTCGGTGGGTGGGGCTGAAGTTTCGATACTGTCGGTCGTAGGCATTTTTTGGTCCATTTTTTGCTGGATTGTTTTTCGTTGTTGTGAAGCCGTAGCGGTCAAGTGAAGGACGTTTGGCACGCCACTTTCGGTTTTGTCGCTATTTTCTTCGGACTTTTGGGCTTCAGTACTGCATATTTTCTTCTTCTTCGTAAACGTAGGAGAAGAATCGGTTTTACCTTTTGCCATGACCACTGGTTGGGTTCTTTTGGTCTTTTGGCCGCAGTCAATCGTGGACACAACGGCTTTTCGCGCTTTAGGCTTCTTCGGGTGGGCATCGCGTGTATGCGCTATGCCCCTATAGAACCCTTCTTACAGTTTTTCTTGAGGACGCTCGTTAGTATCGGCAACAACAGAGTGCCAATGCTGGCATTCATTACACTTCGGGTTTTCGCGAAACGTTGCGATAATTTTTTCAACTTCTTTGAGTGTTCTGGATCTCTCGCTTTGCAGTGAAGAGTAATGCGACAACTCGGATACCTCGTCGCCCGTCTCAGACATTTTGGTGAGTCTGGGGGTCCGTCCCCAGGAGCTACAAAAATTTCAGATTCTTAATCTACTACCCGCAGGCTAGATCATAGAAAATAAGAACGTACTTAACACTTCAGTGGCTGTTAGCCGGCACGAAAATGCAGTTTAAAATCGCATGAGGGCTCATTTACAGGAGACACCTCGAAATCCTGGCACTCTCTTAGATGGTCAGAGAGCGAATTAAAAAGTGTTTTTTACAACTGAAACCTAAATGTGAACTCTATAGGCCAATATGATCGATTCTATCAGTTGGGTTGCTTAACTAAAACAAAAATTTAATAACTTCCCTCTTTTGTAGGATCAAGTTCTTTCTGCTTTTTTGCCTACAGGCAAAACAACGTGGTATATGAAACGATAGTAGGCAGACACTACAACAGACAATGCTTGCCCATATGCCGCCCTAAACATCGGTTTAATTCAAACGATTTTTGAAATAAAATAAGATACTATAAACGGGACATAGTCAAAAGCAGTCTTAACGTGCAGGTCCAAAGGTCACATTTTTCATTAAATGTCATCCCTTTGACAGATTTTACATGCAAAATCTGCCACGAATGAAGTTTTTACTGAAACTTGTGACCTCTGGACCCGCACGATAAGATCGCTTTTGACTATATCAGATATTCACGTGTAAATGGCCGATGCAAATTCACGAATTATCACGCGTAATGTTACATGCAAATTGAAAGCTTAGCAGTTTTATTCTCCCTGCAGTCTTTTAGATATAAGAAAACTTGAAATAAAATCAAATAACTCAAGAAATAAAGAACATTAAGGGCCTACCTTCCCTGTCTTCTCAATCTGGTCGCCGGTACAAGATTACCAAAATGTCTGTCCTACCCTTCAATCAGAATCATTTCTTGAAAAAAAAAATTCACTGACGCATAGTCGTCAGAAATGTTTTACTTTTCTACCGTACGAAGCTTCCGATTTCAAGCATATCAGCTGGATATTTGAAATGATTTAACATTTTCAAATAATATATTCTAATGCTGTATGTATGTAAATTCAACCATAATATTGATTTTCATGTTACAGTAACTAAGTAACTATTATCGACTATTATTTAAAAGACAAAAAATAGTTTTAAACGAGCTTGATGGACAACCCAAGAAATCATTATTTATTAATATTTTCATACTGCTTAATGCAGAATTTTCTACACTTTTGCTACCGGGTCGGTTCAGACAGTGGTTTAAAATAGGCTGAAGATGAAAGTTATTATTTTAAACCAAAAATAAATACAAGTGATCTCGGAACAACCTTTAGTTACAGAATTGTTAAAATTACTGTAACAAACGATACTAAATATTATATTGAATAATACAATTCGTTTTTATCACTCCATATTCTTGAATATAATACAGAAGTCTAATCAAATAAATCATGTCCACAAGTTTAAGTTTTAGACACAAAAGAATTGTAATTGATCCACTACTACGATTAATTTTAAAACACATAACGAATAGTTTAGATCAAACAAATGCGGTAGTATCAAAACAACTTAACAAATAAATTAATAAATTTAAAAATGTAATTTGCAATATTACATCTAACGATGCGTAAGACGCGTAAAGACGGGTATTTCTCAAATTGGAGACACCGTTTGAAAAGTATATATTCATAACACCCATTTATATTAATAGTTCAAAAGTTTCAATAAACTTTGCAAAAATCAGTCTTGGATGTCCATATGGACTTTTGTCAGAAATTCGTTCAGTTCTCACTTCAAATTGCCATTGTGAAGTAATTCTCAGAATAAACTGAATTCCGGAAAACTAACTGAAATTAAGATTTTCTTAAATTGTTTCAATGTTGTATTTAATTTAGATCTTTCACTTGAGAATAAAACATATTAATATTGAAACGCCACTGACCCTGGTACAATAATAATAAATATTATTACTGTCGGTTCAGACCCTGTTTAATTGACGTTGTGTAGTAGTAGGTTGCTAAAGTAGAAGCCTTATCTTCCTTGGTACCAGTTAATACTGGTAACAAAACAATGATATACCCTTTAATACATTTATTTTCTTTAATAGAAAGGAAAATGCCGATATTGGAGACTTACAGAGTTACAATAAAACATTATCATATAAAACCAGGTATAATTAGTTAATTACATTTTATTTTGCATTACATCATTTCATTTGACCGTCAAACCTAAAACAAGAGGTGACAATTTTGCACGGGAGTTAGGTATCAAAATCCAAAAGACATGCCCTTACAATGTGCTCAATGCTCGGTAATTTCGCAACATTTACTCTAGAGGTCCTAATACATACCACCTGATATACCTACACACCTTAAGGAATTGATACCTTAGTAATAAGTAGAGAGCATAATCGCTAAAATCTTGACCAGGACGTATGGGATACCCCACGGAATTACGTCATCAGGTTTTTTTGGGGGTGATCCGAAGGTTCCTTTTGGGGGCGGAACGAAGGCATCAGTCGACGCAGTAGGTCTCTTTTTATATTTGTTTATTTGTACCATTTTGGGGAATACCTGTTTAAAATTCTTACTAACAATAGCCCATCTTGTTATTGATTTATAATAAATAAGTTTAGTTTGATTAATAGATCTATTTTGTACACCACCTATTGCCGGAATAAACCCCAAACAAAAGAACGCATTTTACCAAACTCCAATCTACTGTACTATGAGTTTGCTGTTCCCTTTACCTAAGAGTATAAAAACATTATTAAAATAAAGTCTTGTAGTTTAGCTATTTAAAGTATTGAAAATATAAAACCATTATTTGTCTATGGACGAAGAAGCAGGTTCTTATCCCCTGGAAGGCACTAGACGTTTGCTGACTCTTAGTATCATTGTTAAGACAGATAATAATTATTTAAGAATTGACAATAACTGCTAGGAAATAGGTTACGGGAATAATGTTAAGATTGTAAAGCCACCACTTGGCCGAAGTGAAGGTATATAGGGAAAATCACTCAGCCGAAGCGAAGGTATATAGGAACACCACTCAGCCGAAGCGAAGGTATAGGGTTAGAGAGAAGGTTTCTTCTGCCTATCCGTGCTTTTCATTGCGTTTTTATATAGAATTGATCCCATTTAACTCTGTAAGTGCGACAAGGAAATATCCAATCCCACACATTTAAACGCTGCATTAGACAAAGACGTACATATCGGTCTCGCGTCGGGTGTTAGTCCGGATTCCCGGCGCGCGTCCTCATTCTACCTGTCTCTCGAACCCTTATTTGGTACGATTACATGAAATAAGCGTTTTTTAAAGCTTTTTAAAATACTGAGTGTATTCCAAAATTCTGGGTGAATTTCATTATTATAGAACTTTTCTTTGTTAATTCGCATACTAGGGTCGGTCTGTTTCAATATATGAATCTACACCTAGATCCAGCTCCAAATAATTAACCGTTTATAATTAATGCTCGGTATAAACTTATCTTGCACTAAGCGACTCTAAACATTTGTACATTGAACAAAATTATCTAGAAATTTCGGCCCATGTGCAGAAAAGCTCCCAGCATCCACCATATGTCATTCAGCTAATTAACCCTTTAATGGCGCTAGAAAGTTTAAAAGGTAAATGGTCGGCGGAAATAACCGCAATGATTTTTTAGTACTTTTAGGTAACTTTTCTTTCGTTATTAAAAGACTTTATTTAAAAAAAGAGTTTACAGAAATTGAAAAATAAAACAACATAATAAAGAAAGAATGTAACACAACATTCTACTATTCAACTTTTGAAATATTAGTATAGTGCATCTATTTTAGTGGTAATTCCCTTTTATTTTCTCTAATTATTCCTACAAAGCGTCAATTCAAAATTTGTGTTTAAATATCTAAAATTACGTTGCGTCAACAATCATTCATCGTCGTACATATCTTTTTAACAACTTCTTTGGGGAATTATCTACTGGAAAAACCTACCCAACATACACTTCCAGATTTGGAGTGAACTACATTTGACCATCACAAATGCTAAATAATTTGATACTGTATTTTGAGGGCTTGCTTGGAATGCACTGAATCCAAGAACAGTTGCCTAAAAACCGAGACTGTTAAATGTAAAAGACCTATCAGAACTCGAATTTCGAGAACGTTTGTTAGTTTAGCATCTCTTTCAAGTTAAAATGTTGCAGCAAGCTCGTTTTCAATGTTTTTATTTTGAATATTTATATCAATCATATCATCAATAAAATAATTCGAAATGTTGGTAATGTATTTCAGATCTTCCGGTTGCCATTTTGGCCTCGGCAGTTGTCTTAGAAGATATGCTTTTGACCTTCTAACTTTTTATATACTCAAGGCTCCGACCTGACGAAGAGAGACCACGCTTCACTCTTAGAACCCTATCAAAAAGAGGCCCCACCGGAAGGCTCAAATAAAATCTATTATTCTTAAAGTCTGGCAAACCCAGCAGTTTACATTTTAATGAAATTAGCCTATCTGCAATGGGACCAATCAACATGGGCTCTCATCGACCAGCCAATCCGTTTGCAACCGACCTTCTTCTTCTTCTTCTTCTTCTTCTTTCTCCTAATTAGGCACACAATGCCTGTTCCTCATCGTAAGTCGCTTTATGGAGGTAGATTGTCACTCAAACGTTTTCGAGGCCTTCCTGTACTTCGCCTCCCCGAAGGTGATTTATCTCTGGCAATCTTCACTATTCGTTTATCTATCTTTCCACTCAATTTTTCTACTTAGCACTCAGTCGTTGATATTCTCGATCTGGCATGTTTGTCTGATATCCGCGCTTCTTTCCCTGTCCTTTTGCTTTGATAGCTTGTACTCTTACTTCTGGTTCTATGTCGCCGAAGCTTGGAATTTCTATACCCAAGTATCTGAATTTCATCTCTTGATGTACTGTCTTGTCATCAACCACTAATTTACCTACATCTCAGAGGTGTTTTAGATGTGGTCATGCATTTCGTCTTAGATATTGATATTGTCATCCCGAGCGTTTTGGCAACTGTGTTAAATGTGTAAAGTAGCCTCTGCAGATCATCTTTATTTTCCGCTATCAGAACTACATCATCAGCGTAGCATAGGATTTTTACCTCTCGACCTCCCATTCGATATCCTCTTTTCTTACGTACTTGTCTTATTATTTCGTCCATAATAATATTGAATAGTAATGGGCTCAGTGAGACTCCTTGCCGTATACCCCTCTCTACGATTATTGGTTCTGTGAGTTCGTTGTCTATCTTTGCCTGTATTCGGTTATTTCGGTAAATACCTTCAATAGTTCTAATGATATTACTCAATATTTGTCTGTCATACAGGAGATGCACTATATCTTCCAAACGTATCCGGCCAAACGCCTAGATTCTAGATCTATAAAACAGAAGAATGCCGGTTTATTATACTCTTTAGACTTTTCGGTTATCTGTCTAATATCAAACACTGCGTCCCTACATGATCGTCCAGATCTAAACCCTTGTTGTTCATCACATAATGTAATTCGTTCGTTTATTACAATCGTTATCACTTTAGTGACTAGTTTTTGAGTGGACGACAGTACATTTATTCCTCTGTAGTTCCCAGGTACCTTTTTATCGCCCTTCTTAAAAAGCAGGATTGTCGTACTTATTCTCCATTCATCGGGGTTTTTTTGATGTTCAAATATTTTTTTGCGTTAGGTATGTCAATTCACGAACCAATCTTTCACCTCCATACTTGCGGAGTTCGTTAGTATACCCCTCTGTCCCGGACTTTTCCTATTTTTGAGCTTATTTAGTGCTTTTCTTATGTTGGACTCATTTATCGGAATAGAATTTTCAATTACGATACTGGGCGGGGCTTGTGGTGTTGCTGCTTCCATACCTTTGTATAGATCTTGTAAGTAGCTGGTCTATGTTTCCCTACCGATCTGATTAACGGGTATTAGCTCACTTGTTTCTTTCTTTTGGCTCCTTATAAATCGCCATATCGGCTTCTGAAGTCCGTAGAAGTGTCTCTCTAATCTCTTTGAAAAATTCTCCCAGTACCTAGCTTTAATTTGCCTGACCAATATGCCAGTTTCATTCCGAATCTCTTTGTATTAATTGTACGACTCATCTGGTCGCATTGTTAGATACTTGATATACACTTGTCTCTTCCTTTTGCATTGGTTCTTAAGTTCCTCGCAGAACCATGGAGTTTTATTTTCCATGAGAACCCGGCCTTTGTGTCTAACTGTTCCAACAGCTTCTATGGTTGCAGTTTTGATGTTTGTTTTCAATTTATTCGAAATGGTATTGACGTCGTCTAGATCACCAGAGTGGTTCAATTAAAATTTTTCTTCTATGCGTTTTCTGTATAATTCTCGGACGGTTGGATCCCAGAAGGAATCGACCTTAAGTTTGTGAATTTTAAGGAATCGAAAGAAATACAGGCGAAACTCGAAGGATAAAGAAGAAATATTTTAGTGCTTAAATGTTTTCAAAGAAGATTTAATGATATCCAAATTATTGCCACAAATGACTCAAATGAGGACACTTTTAAAAGCATGAAGTCACAACTACAAGATGAACCTTCATTTAGGTCGGGAGGAGTTACATTCTCATAGCAACTGCAATTCTGCAGATAACGGCACCTTTTCTAAAATTATTTCAGTGTCACTCTCATACAGGGTAAGCATTCATGAACTTATAAATATATGTAATAAGCCATTATTATTCATTTGTACGTGTATCCTTCTTGTAAGAGACAAAATTAAAGAACATATCTCCTCGAATCCGAGTTGGTAACTTTCTTGAACTTTTTCCGTTGACCAAATGGATAAACAATCGCAATTCTCTAAATTTTAGAGTGCATGCGGGTAGTTGAATGTGCAACAGCTAAACTAAACCTGCAGAGCTCTTCCTAGATTGTATCTCCATTGGAAAGACGATTTTAAGCACTAGTTATCGATGCAAAAAGAGCACATTATTCTTATATATGCAAGTCAACTAGAAAGGATATTATTGTGTTCTTTTCGATTACGCTAATCATAGTTCTGAATAAAAGAAATGTCATCAATGAAAATATCAAAGGTGAAACTAGAATGACTCATGACGTATATTTCCATAATAGTGATATTTAACCTCGCATTTTTCTATAATTTAATTATAATATTTGATATTGTGTGGTTCTTGCTTCAGAATGGCATCTTTGATAATATCGAGCAAATTATATAAACAAATAAGTACTCAATGTGATTCCCTCATGCAATCTACCCCAGACAATATAAAGTATGATTTTTACAAATAGATTTAGTCGCTCTTTCCAGCTGCAAATATATCAGTTAGAAGCAAAGGAAATCCAATAGCAATGTTAAAATAGCCAGATATGTCCTTGCTAGGTCTTGACAGCTTGTTGCCGGTGTGAAATGGGTTTATTCAATTTCAGTAATAATTAGAATTACCTCTCACATCTCAGATGTGCAAATACTATGTGTTTGTCGTGAGTGAAACGTTTCATTTCCGAGATTAAAGATTGAAATTTCCTGATTTGAATAACAGGAATAAATACCTATTTCCATTTTACTTAGATATTTAGAAGAGAGTCTAGTCTAATTAGGTACCGAAAGCTACTGTATGTGCAATAATTCAAATTGGAAATGTGTAATCCAGGAACTTTTAGAGTAAGTAATTTTATTTACTTGGAATTATTATATTATATTAAGCAAAAATAAACACTTAAATGCTACATTATACCGAGAACATTTAAATACTGAATTAATAAGATATGAACTTGACTGCACACTGATCTAAAATAATTACGAGTTCGTATCGCAAGTATGTACACTATACCCTATCCATCGAACGTACGGAGTAATAAATTACCTGACCGCTAGGCGCTTCACCCCTATTGGTCCGTTTATGAAAGATAAGAGGCCCGACTTACACTATATAGGTCGCCCAACCGTTGTTGACCCTCGAAACGCATGCAATTGCATTGGTTTCGAGGGTCAACAACGGCTGGGCGAACTATAATAGCTGACGAAGGCAATGGTCTGCCATTTTATTTATGTTCGAAGTTCTGTGGCGTGCGGTTTAATTTTGTTTGGTTTTTGAAGTGTTGTTAATCAGTTGTTTTTTTTTCGGTGGCTGATTCATAAAATCTGCAAGTATATTTCACTATGAATGTCTTGTTAGACGAGGGCCAATTACCTAGGCCTGGACAATCTCCACCCAAAAAACGGACTAAACGGTCTTTGTCGGTTTCTGAAAAAGAAACTATTATAAATATTTATAAAACTTGTCAGAATAGCCATCCAAATGAAACTCATATAGAACGCGTGGGCTTTGCTTCAAGAGCATCAGGTGCATCAATTAGCAGAATGTGCTGGCAGAATACAAAACAGGCAATGGTCTTTCTTCTCCTAAAGGTATCCACAGAGGCAGAGGAGTTTTGGACAACGTTTCACAAGGAACTAAGGCATTAATACGTCGAAAAATCCACGAATCATTTCTTCCGAAATGAACCTCCGACATTGGATAAAATTTTGTTATCAATAAATGACGACGACGACTTGCCAGACTTCAAGAGATCTACGTTGGCTAAATTAATAAAGGAGCTTAATTTTCGATTTTTAAAGAGGCAGAGAAATAGTATCTTGAAGGAAAAGGACGAAATTATAAGTTGGAGGCGTAGATACTTACGCGAAATCCGACAGTATAGACAAGAAGGCAGAAAAATCTATTACCTAGATGAGACTTGGCTCAATGCAGGACATACTGTTGGCAAAGTATGGGCGGATACATCAATTGAGCATCCTAGGCAAGCCTTTTTGGAAGGTCTTTCCACAGGATTAAAAAACCCTTCAGGCAAAGGAAAACGATTAATTATCCTACATATTGGCTCTGATGATGGCTTCGTGGAAGGCGGATTATTAGTTTTTGAATCAAAACAGACAGGAGACTACCACTCCGACATGAACGCCGATTTATTTGAACAAAGGTTTAAAATTATTTTAAGCCATCTAGAAGAGAACGCTGTCATTGTCATGGATAATGCTTCATATCACATGCTATTGATAAAGCACCAAACAGTGGAACCAGAAAAGGAGAAATACAGGAATGGCTAAGAAGGCATAATATTCCCTTTGAGAATGATATGGTCAAAGCAGAACTTTGAAATCTTGTCAAGAAAAATAAAAGTGCTGACAAATATGTCATTGATGAATTGGCTAAAGCCAGCAATCGTATTATTTTACGTCTGCACTTTACCATTGCGAGTTTAACCCAATCGAGTTAATCTGGGCGCAAATTAAAAATAAAGTGGCCAGAAAAAAATACTTTCAGGATTTCAGACGCAAAGGCGCTTTTTTACGTCGCAGTGCAACATGTAACCCCTGAAAATTGAAATAAGGCAATTGGGCATGTAAAAAAGGGGGAAGGAAAAATGTGGACAACTGACCAATTAATGGAAAAAGTGGTTGAACCACTATAATTATTAACTTAGGGAACGATTCGGAATCATCAGAATATACTGATAGTGATTAGATAATAATAAAATTGTAATTTGTATCTATATATAGGTACTTAGTGGTTAATGGCGGAGGGTCAAGTAGGGCAGTAATGTTGTAAATAGTCATAAATCCATATAACTAATAATATAAATGCAGGTAGATGATTATTATTAGGTGTTGTTATTAGCCATAATAAAGTAAGGTTTGGTTATTACATGATAAACATCATCTATATTTTATTACATCATTACAGCATCTATATTTTATTACATAAAAAACATAATGAAAAAGTCATAATTATTTAAAAACAATTCCAATGGTTATGGGTACTTAAATTAATTTTCTACCTACACGCCACTGCCGATAGCACATCGTGGCATTTGCAAGTATTCGTGCGGTGTAAAACGTACCGTCTTGTCTCTTTTTTGTTACTCCGTGCGTTCGGTGGACAGAGTATAGACATATCTGAAGTCAGTTGTAGTAATCATAACACGGTAGCGATGCACACTGAGTAGGTTATACATTAGAATATATTTCCTTTAAATGAAAGTTGAAAGTTAAGTGATCAATAGGCTGTAGTAACTCCAGGTGCTCTGCATTTATAAGTTTCCTTGCCATTGAATATTTAGATATTCGAGTGAAGCTTTTTGTCTGAGGGAGCCATCAAAGCGACAGCCATGCAGCTTGCGAGGATAGTGGACCAGGCAATGATAGGAAACAACACAAAAAAGACAACAAAAGCGGTACTTCTGGACTTAGAAAAGGCTTATAACACCGTATGGAGGGAGGCCATGGCTACCAGCAGGATTCTCGGTAGCAATCACTAAGATCGTTATGAGCTACCTAAAGAACAGGACAACAACAACGCTGATCAACGGGACAGAATCACGGACAAGGACTCCCTCAAGGAAGCGTGATATCACCGACGCTGCTCAACATCTATATCAACGACGTGCCAAGGAAGCAGAACAACCAGATAGCACTCTTCGCGGACGTCGTAGCATTCTACACATCATCGACATAGCAGGTGACGGCAACACAGCGAATAGAACAACACGTTAGGCAGATAGCGGAATATTACAAGAAATGGAAGCTAGAACAGAGGCGTAGGAAGGATGTCCATAGAGGAGATGCCTTTTATGAAAATCCACAAAATGATCCACGAGGTGATGCTTTGAAGCACCAGGACAAGGACTAGGACCCTAGGACGCCCCCCCTCCTCAGCAGAAAGGACTGCATGAAGCCGAAAAACATTTAAAAGTGCAGTGTTAGAATAATCATTTGGTATTAAAATATCATGTAATTTATTTAGTTATCATTGGTTTAGGTAGACGCTTGTTAGGTACCACCTTAGTCGGTAGTATATAGATATTTCTTTGTAAATATGTATATATTGTTAGGTTTGTATTACTTTTAGGTCAAATATCAAGTACCCTGAGGCAATTCTTTATAAATAAATAAATAAATAAATAAATAAATAAATAAAAATTTGCCTGAGGGGTATCGAAATCTTACGTTCAATCAGCCTACTGTATATAGTATATAGGATTGTAGCACCTTGCACTTGACTCCACCGCCCGTTTTGTACGGGCATACATTTCAGCCCTGTCGTCATATGTAAGGATTCGTGATTAGGCCACTTGCTAGCATTTACAGTTTCGGTTAATATTGTTGACTTTTATACCACCATAAATTCTCGGCAATGACGTCGCATGTCAAAATTTAGCCACTTGGTGCACCGGTGAATGCATCCATCTTTAAGAATCTAGACCAAATTTCAATTTCTGATGGTTATCCTCAGTGATTTAAATGAGACCAATATATGTTATCTATTAGAATTCGTTCACTTGAGCTATGCCATTTTTTAGGTACTGCATAATAATCTTTGCCGCCCTCCCCACCCTTAACCCTTTAACGGCGAATTTTTTTTATAAAAGTGTTCTATTTGTCAGATTTTCATTTATAAATATGTTTTTATAAATATTAAGTAAAACTGCAAAAAAATATATTTTTCTGGATAAAAAACGCTAGTTAAATATAGGGTCAAATTTCTTTATTTGTTATGAAACATATAATTACATTCTAAGCCTAAACCTTTGCTACATTTCTTACAAATTGTTCGCACAATTATTGACGAACAGCCTTCTCCTGCACATCTTCTTCGTTTCTTTTGGGGGTTGGGAATCAGTAAGTGGTCTCTACCGTCATACTTCACATGATCGGATATACGGCGTAACGTTACGCTTGATTGGGAAGTTGAGTGTCCGCCTGCTCCCCTTGGTGCAACTGTATATCTAGTCGAGTAGATTTGAGCAATCTCTCTTCTATATTCTAATTATGAAGCATTGACTGCATTTGCCTTGCGTCTGATATCCCCTGCATTGGTCATTGAAGCATCTAACAGCCAGGTAAATATAGCCCACCACCACTTTTTTATAGTGCTGATACTACATATATTCATATGTTCATCTAATAAATCGGTTCTACATATGACGCGGTTATATTCTGTTATTATGTAGGGTCTATTTATCTGTATTATTTTTTCCTCAGACTGAAAATAGCGTTTCACCTGCGAAATTGGTAAAATCCCGTGGCAAGTAGATACTACTGAAACTGGAGCATTTTTACTACAATAATGCTATCTTCCTTGTCCAACGCCGATGCATTTTCGCGTCTTTTTTCTCTTCTTTTTAAAAGCAGTTTTGGAAAGCAACAGACAAGATTGGGGTAAACGGTTGTCCATAATAGTACCTGTACAATCAAATCCTCTTGTTTTAGGTAAAGCAAAACATTGAAGCCCGAAAACAAATTGTCGAAGTAGAAACTAAATGGTAACTTACGCATTGCTTCAGAGAATTCATCAATAATATTTACTAGTGGTGCTATGCATTTTCCAAATTCATTCTTGTACAAGGAATTACCACAATGATTCTTTTCTAAAAGTCAAAGTTTAGTAAGCAACCTGTGGGCGTATTTAGACACCACATTTTGTAGCCGAAACTTATAGGGTTACCGCGGATAAGTCCAAATATTTTTCTGCTCCCCAGTTTTTCAAAAAAGTAGAGTTTACCTTGTTCACCAGCGGCCGAAGCTTCCACATTTTGTCATTTTGAACTGGCGTAGTGTTGTCAGCGCAATGTAAGTACTTCAATATTTGTCTAAACTTATCTCGTCTCATTGGTTGGCTTACCATAGGATTGTTCATATCCTCCCGTGAGTCCTAATAATAATCACGCCCCGGTAGCTCGCAGTAGCCTGTCAAGTATAAAATTGCAATGAAATATTTTATTTATTTTTTCCCGTAAGATGACAATGATCTCTCAATCTTTTACCTTCTATCTCAAAAGGTTTCTCGCAAATGTGGCAATCCTTATCATCGCCAAACTCTGCTTCTTGTTCAATACTCATAAGGTGCATTGGCACAATATTTTTTATAAACTGGTTATAAATTGATTTGCAATCAGTCTCTAACCACTTTACAAAAACTTCATGTGGGTCCTCCCCCCTAAATGTTTTGAATATAGAGTGAGAATCGTCGAAATCGCATTTAATATAGTAGGCAAAAGAGTATAGCACAGTATAGGACATTTCGGGATCCAGCACATTTTTCTCTATATTGAGGGGTATAGAAATAGTCTCGAAATCGGCGTAAACAGCAAAAGGTACCTTTAATTTTCTCTCAAAATCGGTAAATTCAAGAATATTCTCAGGAATCTCTTCGCCATATTTATTTTTCTTTAAATCTTTTGTCGAGACTTTTGATAAAACGTGCTTGTAATCATATTTTTGATGCTCTGTTAATTTTTCTTTAGATGAAAAATATACCAAACACCCATCACATAAGTATTTTGCTTCTTTACGTAAAGATAATTGACGTCATATTAAGCGAGACTGTTCCACAGTCGTCACTGATTAATAGTAAATTAACATGCCTCGCTTTTCGTGATCTAGTAAAGTATAAAGGACAAATAACCTCAGTGATATTTCTACCATTTTTAAAATTTTTATCCAAACCGTAAACATTCATGGAAATGTCATTGAGTTGTTCAAACTTTGGAATAGCTTTCAGTTTAATCGGAAATGCCATACCTGTAAAGTCCAGTTCGTTCTCGAAGTTCGCGACTCTATTAGCATTTTGAGTCCGATCAACCGGATGCAGGGAAGCCATGACTGACCACATAAAACATTTTTCGTCTTGACTTTGAGTGTTGAGAACAGCCTTCTTCGATTCTATTTCTTTTGGCAGCGGAATATATAACAAAAGAAATAATATTGTTTAGAATACAGAACAAATCAATGCCTGAAAATCATTATTTTAAAAATCGAAATAAATATCATATAGAATAAGAACAAAACACATACCACTGTCTTTTTTCTGGAATTCTCTTGCTTTTCTGTCTAGAAACTGGCTGAACAACTCCTCCAGGATTGTCCCATTGCTCACCGACCGGTTATTAAATGACTTGACCTCCTCCGACTACTTTGTCTGCCGGAGGAAGCGCCCGAATAGCTCCACACCGACTTTAATATGACCAAATCTTGCGACTTGGTCTCCTACTAGCTTGATGGAATTTCCTTTAAGATGTTCTAGAAATCTCATCACACCAATAGGATCATGGATTGAAGAAACTCGGTATGTTGCAGCTCGGGTCCGGAATGCAGTCTTAACTATCACGACTGTTTCCTCCTGCTTCAAACATGTGTTTGCGATGTGCTGCAGCTCCTTCGGCTGGTGGGGATCTCCAGATCACAGTCGTCCATCGCCGTGTAAACGAAGTCAAAGGCTCTGAAACAAACACATTATTTAGTAAAGCAAACTATTATTATTATTATCATTATTTAAAGTGGTAAAAATCGTGAGAAGAACTCCAAGTGTAACAGTAGTTGTTCAGGTTCACCGATTCCACCGCCACATCTTGCAAGAATCATTCAGGCACCCCCGAGACCGGTTTTTACCCTGTTAGGCGTCATCAGTCGGGTTTAGCCTGAATGACTCCTGCAAAATGGGCAACTTAAATCAGTGAACCCGTCGTCCGGCGGCTTTTCTGCAACACTGGCGCCATCTGCAAATTGCTTTTTGAACGCCAGATAGCAAGGCTGCCTAGGACATAGCGGCGTTCGCCAAAAAGTCAAGTAAAGTGGTAGAAATCGTGAGAAGAACTCCAAGTGTAACAATAGTTGTTCAGGTTCACAGATTCCACCGCCACAAGCCGCTGGACGACGGGTTCACTGATTTAAGTTGCCCATTTTGCAGGAGTCATTCAGGCTAAACCCGACTGATGACGCCTAACAGGGTAGAAACCGGTCTCGGGGGTGCCTGAATGATTCTTGCAAGATGTGGCGGTGGAATCGGTGAGCCTGAACAGCTGTTATTATTATTATTATTATTATTTTTATTATTATTATTATTATTATGATTATTATTATTATTATTATTATTATTACTATTATTATTATTATTATTATTATTATTATTATTATTATTATTATTATTATTATTATTATTATTATTATAATTCTTTTTGTACTCAGCTTAGAGCTGGTATGATTTACCTATCCCGGATACTAAGTATCAAACGGCTTAGGCTCAAATTACATCATAAACTTGCGTACTGTATGGCAAGTATTCAATATAACAGCCTTCTGGATGTCAGAGAAGGTGTTTTTGGGTAATCCCAGCTTGGCGGGGCTGTTGTGCAAGGTATTAGGCACTATGCCGGTTGATGATATAATAACTGGGACTATTTCCACTTTTTCGCAATGCCACATCTGTTTAATCTCAATGGCGAGATCTGCGTACTTGGCCATTTTCTCGTGATGTTTGTTAAGAACGTTGTGGGTGTTCGGTACGGCTACGTCGACGAGAAGGACTGACTTGACTCTTCTATCCATCACTACTATGTCAGGCCTGTTATTGGTCACCAGTATATCGGTGATAATGGACCTATCGTAGTAGAGTCTAAAATTGTCATTTTCGAGAACCTTCTCTGGCTGGTACTTATAGTACGGTGTATAGGTGTTGAGAAGACCGTACTTGTTGGCCAGTTTCTGGAGAACGATATTGCATAATTGATTGTGTCGATGCAGATAGTCAGTATTAGCTAACACGGTACAACCAGCTGTTATATGTTGAATAGTCTCTGATGATTCTTGACACTTCCTGCATTTATCGGATCGGGTGTTGGGGTCCTTGATGATAAACTTCTTGTAGTTATTAGTACTGACGACCTGGTCTTGGATAGCGATCATGAAGCATTCAGTTTCTCGGAAAAGGGTACCGCTAGTAAGCCATTTATTTGATGCTTCCTTGTCAATATGAGGCTGATTGAGGTCGTAATGATGTCGTCCGTGCAATGCCTTTTGTGCCCTTTGTTCGAACTTCTCAGTATCTGAAACTCCATTGAAATCTGCTCCAGGCGAGGCGAGATTCAGAGGTGAGTAATCCTTATCGGTCTTGGATATAACTCGATGTAGATCCGATGTTTCGGCTTTCCTGTAAAAGAATTCACGCAATTTTGTCACCTGCCGAGAGTGTAAGTTGGTAAGTTCCATCAGGCCCCTTCCTCCGTCCTTTCGGGGTAGCGTGGTTCTAATAGTGGACGCCTTAGGATGGTGGTTGTTGTTCTTCATCATCATTGTTCGTGTCAACCTCTGGATACCTTCTAGTTCGGTTTTTGTCCATCTTAAGATTCCAAAAGAGTAAGTCAGAACAGGCGTGGTGTAGGTGTTGATTGCCCGAACTAAGTTGCCTGCGTTTAACTCAGACTTCATAAGTAATTTCACTCTTTTGGTGTATTGCTCCTGGATTCTGCCCTTTGCCTGCTTGTGGTCCAGTAATCTAGCCTGTTGAAATCCGAGGTATTTGTACGTTTCTCCTTGTTCCACTGCCAGTATTATCTCTCCATTTGGTAGTTGCACGTCTTCGTCTATAACAATTCCCTTTTCAATGTGAAGCGTTTTGCATTTAGATAACCCAAACTCCATACAAATATATTTGGAGAATCTGTGGGTAACGTCGAGAAGATGGTTGATTTGACGCTGATTTGCTGCGTATAGCTTGATGTCATCCATGTAGAGAAGATGAGAGATTATGTAATTGGCGTTTCTGTTAGCTTTGATGTTAAAGCCGTATTTCGTCTCATTGAGCATCGTCGAGAGGGGGTTCATTGCGAGGCAGAACCAGAGCGAGCTGAATGAGTCCCCTTGGTATATTCGCCTACAGATGGGTATTTCGTCAGTACTGATATAGTTTTGACCGATCTGCATACGTAGGTTTGTTCGCCACCCTTTCAATATTGTTAAAAGGAAGGTTACAATGATTGGATGAACTTTGTAGATCTGCAGGATCCTGACAAGCCAGGAGTTAGGTACACAGTCAAATGCTTTCCTGTAGTCCATAAAAGCAGTATGTATATTCCGATGGTCTTTCTGTGCTTGTCTAAGGATCACAGAGTCCACAACAAGTTGTTCTTTGCACCCTTGGTGATCTCTTCTGCAACCTTTCTGTTCCTCTGCTAAGATGTTATTTTCCTCGGCGTGCCTGTAAATTCTGTTAGTGATACATGCTGTAAGTATCTTATATAAAGTGGAGAGGCATGTATAAGGTCTATATTGAGCAGGGTCATCCGTCTGGGAACTCTTTGGGAGCATGTGTGTCGATCCCAGAGTTAGGAACGCTTTATTATTACTATTATTATTATTATTATTATTATTATTATACACCATTTCACAGTTTTAACTGGTTTTATTTTTTCTTATACTTATTTCTTCCTATAGACGAGCTACAGCCAAGTCTATTAGGTGATTACTTTTGGTTTAGGAAAGATCTCGTTATGTTACATGTGTGAAGTACTTTTTCTTCCAGATTAATTTGCGTTAGGTGTCTTTTGAAAGTGTGTGGAGTGATACCTGTTGTTGAGATAATGAATGGTATTATGTGCACCTCGTTTTGTTTCCATATTCTTTGTATTTCTATTGCGAGTTCCTGATATTTTTGTTTCTTCTCTGTGTACTTTTTAACCACATTTTGGTCAGATGGTATTGCAATATCTATAATATATGTGATCTTTCGGGTTTTATTTTGAAAGGTTATATCAGGTCTATTATGCTTTGTTGTTTTATCGGTATGTATGGCAAGGTCCCAGTATAATTTATAGTTCTTATTTTCCACTATTGTTTGTGGTGAGTATTCATAATATGGCTGTGAGTCCGTGTGTAGCTGGTATTGTATTGCTATAGCTTGGTGGATTATTTTAGCTACTGTATTATGTCTATTTGTATATTCAATGCCTGCTAGTACTTTACATCCTGATGTTATATGTTCGATCGTTTCGGGGAATAGGTGACACTTTCGGCATTTATCGTTTGTGATGGAGCTATCTTTTAAAATATATTTTCTATAGTTATTCGTTGCTATGACTTGATCTTGTATTGCGAGCACAAAACCCTCTGTTTCAGGGTATTGGCCTTTTTGTAAAAACATATATGTTAATTTTTTATTTATTTCTTCTTGATTGGTATTATTGTAGTGTCTACCATGTAGTGGTTTGGATGACCAATTTTTTATGTTTTTTTCTTTAAAGTTTTCTGAATTTTGATGTTCTTGTGTCGCTAGAATTAATGGTGTATATTTTTTGTCTATTTTGACTATGGCTATGTGTAAGGAATATTTTATATTGTGGAAATAATTTCTTAGTGATTTTATCTGCTTAGCATGTAGTTCTTGCAAGTCGATCATTCCTCTCCCTCCTTCTTCTCTACTTAGTGTTAGTCGTTCTTTGCATGAGTTAGGATGTAACTTTCTATTTTTGTTAATTGTGCTCTTGTCATTATGTGTAGATTTTCAAGATCTGTTATGGACCACTTTATTACACCGAAGGAGTAGGTAAGTATAGGGACAGCGTATGTGTTAATTGCTTTAAAGAGGTTCTTTGAGTTGAGTTGTGACTTAAGAAGTAGGTTAAGTCGACTTTTGTATTGTTGTCGTAGTTCCTGTTTTGTTGCAGTGTGATCAATTTTATTGTTTTGATAAAATCCCAGGTATTTGTATACTTCGTTTTTCCCGATTTGCTCTATCGTTTTTGTGTTTAGTGTTTCAGTTTCTTGATGTTTCCATCTTCCTTGCTCTATATGTAGTATCCTACACTTACTCATTCCAAACTCCATGTTGATATCCTTTGATATCATTTCTGTCTGTTTCAGAAGTCCTTCAAGCTGTGGTAATGTTGATGCATATATTTTAAAATCATCCATGTACATCAGGTGGCTTATTCTATGCAATGTTACTCCTTGTTGTTTAATGTTATAACCATATTGTGTACTGTTTAGGGCATTTGATAAGGGATTGAGGCACATACAGAACCAAAGCGCACTAAGCGCATCACCTTGGAAGATGCCGCGCTCGATATTAATATACTCTGTTTCTATATACGTTTCGTTGGATTTTATATTTATTTTTGTCCTCCATTTTTTCATAACACTGGAGAGGAACTTTTGTATTATGGGGTGTATTTTATATATATTTAGGGTTTCTTTTAGCCATCCATGAGGGACCATATCGTATGCTTTTTTATAATCAATGTATGTTATATGTAAATTTTGTTGTTGTTTTTGCACGTGTTTCATTGTTGCATGGTCAATGATTAGTTGTTCTTTACATCCTTGGCTTTTCTTTCTGCATCCTTTTCGTTCATCTGTTAGTATGTTGTTGTTCGTTAAATGTTGGTCAATTTTCTTTGCTATTGTGGCTGTGATGATTTTATAAATAGTTGGCAAACAGGTGATTGGTCTATAGTTTTCAGGGTTCTCCTTTTCTTCATCTTTGGGTTTAATAAATGTTCTTCCTTCGGTTATAAATTGCGGGGTAAGATCTGGGTCAAGGATTATTTTATTTATTTGCTTGGTGAGGTATTTATGTGTTGTGGTAAATTGTTTATACCAGTAGTTATGGATATGATCCGCACCTGGACATTTCCAATTATGTGTTTTCATTATTGTTGCTGTTAATTCATCGTCTGTAATAATATATTCTGATTGTTTAGGTATGTTGTGCTGTCTTTCCTTTTCCCTTTTTTTCCATGATGCATCTTCATTATATTTCGTTGAATTGGACCATATTTTACTCCAGTAGCTTGTTAATTGATCTTTGTTTGGTGGTATGTTATTTGTTGTATTATTAGTTGTTATTTTGTTATAGAACTGTTTTTCGTTGTTTCTAAATAGGGTGTTTTGTGATTTCCTTTCATTTGATTCTTTATATCTTTTTAGTCGTGCTGAGTAAACTGATAGTTTTTGTTTCAGTGTTTCAAGTGTTTCTGAGATTGTTTGTGTTTTGTTGTTGATTAGGTGTGATATTTTCGTTACGATTGATCTTCTGTGATTACCTTGAACGTATTGGGTCATTCGACCTATATCTTGCCTTAGTTTGTCTACCTTCTTTTCCAGTCTGATTTGTCATTTTGGTTTTCTGTATTCTCTTATAGGACAGGTATTTTTGTTTATTATTTTTTGTTTGTTTAGTGTGATTGTGGCGCTTGCACAGGCGTATATGATAAGGTGTATTTCTTCTAGTTCGGTTTCCTCGGTTAGATAGGTGTGAATGATATCATTGTTAATTAATTTTAATATGTCAATTATGTTTCTGTTTATCCTTAGTTTAGGTATGATTTGTCTTGCCATTGGATTACTACCTTTCCATTTAATCATATTAGTTTCTATTTCTCTTGTTATCATTTGTGCGTTTATCTTTGTATCTTGTTCTACACGGGCAACTTGTTCTTCCTCTATACATGTTTGGGTTGATGTTTCTCCTATATGTTCATTTGATTTAAGTTGTTCTTTATCTTCTACTGGAGGTGTTCTTGCTCTTGGTAATTCGTCCGCTATTTCTCTTTTAATTTCTTCTATCTCAGCTGTTGTTAGTCTTTAATATTTATTATCACTCTTTTCTGATCTTTTATTCATTGTTCTGTGACTTTATCACTTAAGTCGGGATATACTTCTAGGAATTGTTGATGTAATTCATGTCCGTATCCTGTCGAGATTGTTTCCAATTGGGTTGCTCTATAGTAACAGCGCATAACGGTGTAGTTCATATGTTTTGTCCATGTTAAGCGTTGTCTAGTAAGTCCTGCCTTGGTGGTAACCGGTTGCTCCGGTAAAACACTTTGGGCAGGTTTCCGAATTATTTGTTGTTGTGGTGGGTCTATACTTTGGTTGTTTACTTTGTTTACTGGTGTTAGGAGTTCAAAATGTCCAGCTTCTGGGTTGCCTATCAGTAATAGATAGATGGTCTGATCGTGTTTGTTTTTCTTTATTATCCTTGGTTTGTTGTTGATGGTTATTTTCTTTGTTTTAGTTTTACGTTGTCTTAAAAAGATATAGAAATTCATATCCTGTGTTTCGGAGAGAGCTAATATTTCAAGACTTGTTCCGTACGTGCTGGTTTTTTTCATATGGGTGTAGTAGTTTTCTATATCTCTGAGGCTGTCGTTTTCGATTAAGGCATGGTTTTGAAGTTCGGACCAGTTTTGTCGGATATATTCCAGTGACTCCTCTCTTAGCTGTTCATGATGATCTTGGTGACCATATAGGTGTAGGCTTACTGCTCTGAAAAGGCAGCTTCCATCCCCAATTATATCAGATCTGACAAAGGTTTTGGTTTCGGAAATGAGTCTGGCTGTATTTTCTTGTTCAACAGAGGTCCGCCTATTCAACGCTCTGTCACCACTGTCCCGCATGCTGCCGCCCTCAGCAGTGGCTCCAAGGGTGCCCTGGCGATCCCCAGGCAGCGGCAGATATCCATTAGTTTTATTTTTCTCCATTGTCATGGGTGGTGTCAGTTTTTTGTCCACGGGTTGTATTTTATTTCCCACCTACCCTTCGGTAACCCGACGGGTATCCCCATCGCCAGGGGCCGCCCCCGATAGGAGAACTGACAAACTCCCACGGGTTATTATTATTATTATTATTATTATTATTATTATTATTATTATATTTTCCTATTCGCTCTGATAAAATGACATATCAGATACTAATCAACTGGTGGGAAAATGATTCAGTAACTCCCACTCAGTTCAAAAATCTTCGGACTATATGGCAGGTTTGCAGTAAGACTGCCTTTTGTCCATACGTGTTTAATCCAATGGTCTTCAGGCTTCTGATGAAAATCTCTGAAAGTATCCCTTCTGCCGAGTTTACGACTGGTATGGTGATCACACGTTGCAACTTCCAAACATGTTTAATTTCGATAGCCAAGTTCTCGTATTTTTTTGTCTTTTCCGCTTCCACTTTCGCGATATTGTGAGAGAGTGGTACGGAAACATCTATTAGAGTTCCAATCTTTCTTTGCTTATCAATCAGCACTATATCTGGTCTGTTGTAATCGACAGGGTGGTCCCAGTAGAGCACCGCTTCCGAGGTCTCCAACACGGGTGAAGGTTGGTATTTGTAATAAGGGGGGCATGTCCGTGGTAGTCCATTCTTAAAAGCATGTTGTTGATGTATTATCTTGGCCAGTTGGTTATGGCGACCAAGATATGCATTATTGGCGAGCATTTGACAGCCCGCCATGATATGTTCGATGGATTCACCGGGCACCCCGCATTTCCTACTTTTGTCCTTCACACTTAGTCCAAGGCAGTGCTTTTCATAATTTCTTGTTCTTATTACTCTGTCTTGGATAGCAATAAGAAATCCCTCAGTCTCAGGATAGAGTTGACCAGATTAAAGCCATCTTAGTGATTCATCTTTATCGATATTTTTGGCCTCTAAACTTCTCGGGTATATTCCGTGCATTGCCTGCTCTGACCATCCGGCGTATTCTTGTTGCCTTGTTTTAACATCGAATTCCACCTGTTTATGCTGCAATTTCAAGGGTGTGAGGTTGTGATCCTGTTCCGCCGCTAACTGCATGAGTGTGTCATTTGATTGGAGAAACCTTGATCTCATATTTTGTTCTTGCGAACGACAGAGGTTGTAGATATTGACCACCCCTTGCCTTCGTGGTAAATATAAACGTCTTACTGATGCATGGTATGCAGGCAACGAAACTTCGTCATTGTTGGTACTGTCAATCGATCGATTTCGTTTAAGTCTGCGTCAGACCATTTCAGAATCCCAAACGTATGAGTCAGCACAGGAACCGCCCAGGAGTTGATGTCGGTGATCTGATTTTTTCCAGAACGCTTAGATGATTTTTGTTAGCCTGTGAGTATATTTCTCAGTAAATATTTTCTTCAGTTGGGTGTGATCTATCTTTTGATTTTGCGAAGCTTCCAGATATTTGTAGGTTTCTCCTGGCAGTAGGGTTTCAATGTCAAAGTAGGAGTGCTCTTGTTCCACTACCTCTCCCTTTTTGATGTTAATGATAGCGCATTTATCAACTCCAAAAGAGATCTTGATGACGTCACTGAAAAGTTGAACGGTGTTCAGTACTTGGTTTAACTTGCCGATGTTTTCTACATAAAGTTTCAGGTCATCCAGATACAAGAGGTGCGATAATTTCGGGTGTTTTTGGTGTTCAGCTTGTAACCTATATTTGTTTTTCGGAGGAGCGTTGACAATGGGTTCATAGCTAAACAAAACCACAGCGGTGACAAGGAGTCTCCATGAAATATACCTCTGGAAATACGGACTTTTCCTGCCCTGTTGTTGTGGACGGAAATGTTTGTTTTCCATCTGCCCACAAGATGTTTGAGCATATGTATTACTGTTCGACACACCTTGTATATTTCCCAAACTTTGACCAGACAATCATGAGGAACCGAGTCAAACACCTTAGCGTAGTCGATGTAACACATGTTTACGTTTCTCTTTCGAACTTGGGCTTGTTTGAGGAGTATCGCATCTATTGTTAGTTGATGCTTGGTACCCATAGATCCTCTCACACAACCCTTTTGTTCCTCCTCTAGGATATTATTAGTAATGCAGTGTTCGTATATATTGTTGCTAACGATTGATGTAAACAGTTTGTAGACGACGGACAAACACGTTATTGGTCGGTAGTTCTTAGGCTCGGTCGGTCCACCTTTCTTTAGCAGCGTGTAGGTGAATTCCGGAAATTTTGCCGGGTCCTTTAAAACATCTGTGAAACACGATGCTAGGCTACTGAATGGAGCCGGAAAATGTTTTATCCAAAAATTATGGAGTTTGTCCGGCCCCAGCGATTTCCAGTTGCCAGTTTTACGGACGGCCAGTTGGACATCATCAGCAGTTATATGTTCGACACACATGTCGCCGACCTGAGCATTAAGATGTTCTATTTATGTTACCCAGTTCGCGTCTTTTTTGAAGTAATGAGGTTCGGACCAGATCGGGCTCCAGTAATTGTTGAAGTTATCAAGGTCGATGTTTTATGTGCTGAATACGTCATTTCTTTTTGGACCCCAGTTCTCTGAAGAATATTCTCCAGTTTGACATGAAATCGCTGTTTTGCCTTTTCCGTTTAGTAAGTTCGTTGTATCTACGCAGCCTAGCCGCCTTAACTTTGTACTTTTGCCTGAGTCGGTCTTTGAGGTCTAGAAGCTGTTCTTGATTCAGGGCGGGCGCTCCGTATGTTCCCGCTGAGAGTGCAATCGCAGTCACCTTTTTGACCACTTTATTGGAAGGATGGCCTTTCAAATATTCTCCTATAAAGTCTACTTTCGCTCTCAGTTTCTCAATGTCAGTTTCTAGCCTCCTCCTCCAAGCAGGTGTATGGATTTTACCATTGTCTGGTTTCCTATTTGGTGGATAGTATGCAGTGGCGTAGCTAAAAATGTCGGCGCCGGGGGGCAAACCTATCCGTTGGCGCCTAAAACAAACCGATATTTTGTGTAATACGCAATTTAGTCAAAAAATAATACATCATAATATTAAACGTATATTTTTGAAGTGAAAACTTCTTTAGGCGCGTTTTGCGTTTTTTCCTGGGTATTGAATTCAGTAAAACCGTCACGCGTCACGCTCGGAGCCATCACGCTCGTATATGTGTGGCATGTTACCGTATAGGTAGAGGGCTGAAACTTTCAGGGGATGTAGCCGGGGTAAACAGAAGATCCTGGACGAAAACGGCAACCAACCAGCAGGTACATACATATTTAAATTTAAACGTAAACTAAAAATCTGCAAACTTATTTAAACATTACAGAGTCTTTCTTCGGTTTTTAATCGACGAAAATTGATCGATTATTTGATCAAAATAAATTTTTTGGGCAAATTAATTTTCTATGCTTATAATTGCTAGGCTATTTAGCCTTGTCTGGCTAATGGTATTTCTTAAGTAATAAACTCCAAAAAATACATACTTTTTTATGACCGAGATTATCGGAATTTTTGAAGTGAAAACTTCTTTAGGCGCATTTTGCGGTTTTTCCTGGACATTGAATTTAATAAAACCATCACGCGCCACGCTTGGATATGTTCCCGTATAGGTAGAGGGCTGAAATTTTCAGGGGTTGTAGCTAGCCGTGGTAAAAAGAAGTTCCTACACGTAAACGGGATCTCCTCCCCCCCTCGGTTTGGATAAGGGAGGGGGAAGAAGGAAAAACTTAAATAATTGATATCAAGAGAACGGGAATAGGTATGAGTTGAAATTTTTATGGTAGGTACGCCCCATGAGGGGGGGGGGGGGGGCCTCAGACCAGACGGGGGGGGGGGACCGGGGCTCTAATTTAAGGGAGGATTTTGGGGGAAAAACCGTTTTTCGCCCGTATCTCTGCCACGAAGACTCGGATCAAAATTCTGATAAACGATGATACCGCTTTTTAAAGTTTTCACTTCTATCGTCTGGTCTTCAGCACACACAATTTTTTTTTGTCTTTGAAGTCGCATGCCGCCTTAAGTCTAGTTCTCAGAGCTTCGACTGTCGCCAGGTACACTCTCTCTGGCCAATAGAAGACAAGGAGCTTCAGAACCCCTAACCCCCTCCACAGTGACGCCGGCTTATTGTCGCTGCGTTGAAGATATTGTGTAAAATGACAGATGGTTCAAATCATCGTGACGTGACAGCTGTCGCTCGACTTTCAAAAGGCAAGGAGTGGGGATTGTCGCGGGCGACAGTCGAAGCTCTGAGAACTAGGCTTTACGCAGCTTTTTTACAAATTTGCATGCACCAAATGCCCCCGCGCAGGGATATTTCTTTTTCATTCCACGTAGAATAAGTAATAAATACCGTGACACAAAATGTATTGGTTGGATAAAAAGTTTAATACATATTTTTGTCTTTGATCTTTGATTTTATTATAATGTAATTAATTTAAAAACTCAGTAGAGCTCATGAGCATTGGTAGCATTACATAGTTATAAATTCGGAGCGGCGCCGCGTCGACGCCTAATTTCTCTTGGCGCCGTGGGGCCTTGCCCCCCCATGCCCACCCGGTAGCTACGCCACTGATAGTATGCCTTCTGACCGTTTCGTTCGATCACAGTTACGGCGGCGCAGTAGATCGCAAGATGCACCTGCTGTATTATTGTGCGCTGAGCTAACAAGTAGTCAGCGAGCACTTCGTTTGCTAAGGGGATATGTTTCTTAGCCTTCTCGATATTTTTAAGATAGAGATGTTTGGCCAGGTTATAGGATCAGAGTCACCGTAGTTCGAAAGATGACCGTAGAATCTCCCCGATATTTGTTGCTGGTCCTCGCTGGCTTCATATGTGGCAGATTGGAAAGATTCTGGCTGTTCTCTAGTGTCAGTACCCCGGTCAACAGTGGGCGCCTGGACCGCATCATCAGATCGAGAATTACATTCATCTCATCTCGAATCTCTTCTTGGCATAGTGTGTTTCCGACGTCGCGTTTCAAGGCTTCAAGTTCTTGGTGCGTTAAGTAAGTTTTTTTAATAACGCTATTTTTGCGGTCGGTTACATTTTGTTCGGTTAGGTGGTGTAGTTCTGG
>JAEQML010059933.1:0-27941 GCA_016904865.1 Pissodes strobi | reverse complement strand
GTTCGATGATGCTATTCTTCATATTTTTTTTTTTTATTCTGTCAATAACCCTATTATAATAGAGTTTTTGTATTGAAAAATAGTGAATATTGTAAGGGCGTATTTCAAGCAATTTTTACTTTTATACAACATAAGCTATCGATTAAAATTAAAAATAAAACTGAAATGGTTGGGTTTATAATATTTACAAGACCCTTCGAATTATCAACACAAAACGCCGTCAAACTCTAAGCACTAATAACACACTGATTTGTAATAGCACGAATATCATCATCGAACAATGCAATACATAGCGAAAACTAATAGACAAAAATAAAAAGCGACGATCACGGCCGTTGGCTGCAAAACGAAAACAGGTCAAAGCCAAGTTCGGTTCTGATCGACACCTGCTGACACGGAAACTACAGCACAATGTTTTAGTGCGCAGGACGAAACGAGAATTTCTTTGCTTACGTTGTTCAATTTTAAATTTCGCTCATAGGTTGCGACTTTTGAATAGCGTGACAGGCGGCTATTGCTTATCCACTCCTATAAATCAATGGGTATAGGACATTGTACATGAAACATGTCTAGAATATTCTGAATAATCCAAATATTGAATAATATACAGGGTTTTGCATTTAAAATAAGAAGGTCGGTATTGGCCAAAGTTACACACCCTGTATAAAAAAATTGTTGCAAAAATGCTTAAATAAAAATACCAAATGATCCCTTTTCTTTATTATCGATTTTATTCCATTTGGCTGATACACACTGGATATTTTTACTAACGGCAAACAGATTCATATTTCAACCGTAAAGAGAACTTAAACAATATTCACTGCACCTACATTGTCAAGTGCCTATGATGATAAATGTAAAAATATATGAGAGGCTAATCTATACCGAAATGCATTTCAATTGAGGGAGTAGGTACAGGATTATTCATTATATTTTGACAACCACCTGCAGCCGTAATTACAGGCAATACAAAAAAAACTTAAATTCAAAAGTTGTGATTTTTTTATATTATCTTTTAGAAATGTCAAAAGAAAAAAATTGCCTGTCAAATGTCAAAAAATCGCATAACCTTAGTTTTTTTTAATAGAACACCCTGTATATTATTGCATATTTAAATTTTGCGAAAAAAATCTACACATATTTCATGAATAATGTCCTATACCTATGTCTAACGGTTTTTGAAATATTGACAGTTGAAAATCGACCATTTGCCAAGTTTGACAGCTTGTAAAATCTAAACGGCTCTGTAGATAGAACAAAACGGTTTGCACTTTCCTATATGGGTTTTTCATTAGCTATCGTATGACACTAACTTTAGATTTAACCAGATAAGTTTAACCTAAATAAAAACTTACTGTCATACGATAGCTTATGAAAAACCCATATAGGAAAGTGCAAACCGTTTTGTTCTACCTTTAGCCGTTTAGATTTTACAAGCTGTCAAACTAGGTAAATTGTCGATTTTCAACTGTCAATATTTCAAAAACCGTTAGAGATAGGTATAGGACATTATTCATTAAATATGTCTAGACTTTTTCGCACAATCCAAATATGTAATAATATGCAGGGTGTTCCATTTAAAAAAATTAAGGTTATGCGGTTTTTTTTGACAGGCAATTTTTTTCTTTTGACATTTCTAAAAGAAAATATATTTAAAAAAAACCATACAACTATTGAATATAAGTTTTTTTTGTGTTACCTGTAATTATGGCTAGAGGTGGGTGTCAAAATATAATGAATAACCCTGTACCTTAAGGAAATTGTGACATCCCGTTTTGGTCAATAACTAGAAGTAAATTTTGAGTACGTTCTGGTACTATTTCTGCTTCTGTTCGAAGTACGAAATCTAATTCTGATATTGAATTCGATTTGATATCTGTCCCGCGTGACCTAAGGATTCCGTTTTATTGGAGCGTCGAGAAACGCCGCAGAAAAATTTCCTGCGTGCTGGCTTTTTCGAGGCGCGAGACGACGCGACGTCCTGTTCGGCTTTGTAGGTACGATTCTTTTTCCAGAGATGCCTCTCCGTTGTTTAGTCGATTCATTTAAAATTCGTTTTAAGCCGAGGCATTTGCGGCGGATTTTGTCGGCTAACAACGTAGTGATTCCCGTATTAGCCATTGCTATTTGTTTTCGATTAAGCTTAGCGCTGTAGATACGGGTAAAACTCGCCAGGCGAGGATATTTGGAGTTGGTTTTTTTCTGGCGTAGTACTTGGCGGTTTTTTTTATGTGCCATGTAGTTTCGCCCTCAGTTTTAAGAGAGATAAGTTTCTTTATTAAATTGCAGACGTTTTTAGTTCTTCTATCTTTAGTATTTGCAAGGTTATATTATTTCGCTTTTCATTCATTTCGGATCCGATTTAATACGCTTAATTGATCCGCGTAGTGATTAATTAAGGTTGGGAGTTTCTTTTTATTATTCGAATGGCCTAGTTTATTATTAATAATCATTAAAAATAACCGTTTTTATTCATATCGTACTTCATATTGGCTTGATTGATTTGCCTGATGTCAAGTTGGTTGGGTTAGTTAAAGCTTTTGTATTTGAAAAAAATAGTCGTTGTTATTTATTCTTGGGGTTTTACGTTCAGCCAATTTAATCATTTTATTTTATTTCCGACGAAATGTAATGTATAGTTCGATTACTTGACCTTTCCCATGCGATTAGATTTACTTGAACTTTCCGATACGATTCAGCAACGAGTGTAAAATTTAACCATTGATTTCTATTTCGCTTTATAAAAGCAACTATTTTTTTGCAGCCATATAAGTTGCGATAACTGCTTTAGTAGACTACTGACGTTAGAATCAATGCAAGGGGGAATTATGATTTTTATTTTTAATTTTATTATTTATTCTTGCAATCAACTTCTAGAGATTCGTTTGGGTTGTTGATTTTAATTATACTTAGACACTAAAACGGGGAAATTCGGTTGTTAGGGGTTAGTTTATGCAGTTTCGTTTATTATTAGTTACCGTACTATGGGGAGCCCTTAGATCATGTCGTATAATGTAGAGTACAAATTTTTGCGTATTTTCGTTCATTGTCGTTTACTTTATTGAACTTTGTTCTCGATTTATTAAATTAAAGGTAGAGGTACGCTATCCATTTGATATTAATATTGGGAAGTCGTTCGGATTATCTATTTGCCAAACTCGTTTAGTGCGATGTTTTTATTCAAGTATATTTTGCTGCTTTTGGTTCATTATGTGGACCGTACTTGAACTTTTCTTTTGAATTATTAAAATTCAGCAAAAGTTGTGCTTTATACTGGCAATAATATGGAAGGTCACTCAGACCATTTATTTGACACATTTGTTTAGTATGATTTTCCATTAAAGTTTATTTTCAGTGCCTTCTGTTCGTTATTTAGATCTTACTTGAATTCCTTTATAGTTATGGTATGCATTTTTTTTGTACCAGACTAGGAACAATCTATTTAATTACAGTCATATATCTTTTATTTTGTTCTATTGCTGTTATTTACTGTTCTCAACGATTATTTACGTTTATTTTGCTGTGCCAAACTCGGTCCTTATTCTTGGACTGCTTATTTCCTCTTTCTAAAAGGCTGTAATATTATGATGATGTCGGCTTCCCTTGGGCGAACTCAACCCTTTTAGTTTTTTTTTGCATAACTAAAATTAAATATTTCGATTGCTCTAATATACTGTTACTGTGGTGCTCTTTTCTCATTTATTCTTTGATGGTTTTTAACTTTTGGTTCATTATTGAATTTGATTTAAAATACATCTCTTTAATCGGTAATTTGAAATTCTGTTAAATTGTTTTTTGTCGAACGGAGAGTATATAACAGCAATCGGTTCACATATTGTTGTGACTCGTTACTAGGGAATGTTTCCATTTCTAGGGAACTTGGTTGTCCTACCACCGGGCGAGAACTTGGAAGTCCTTTCACCAGGCAGAAACTTGATGGTTCGCCTACCCGGCTGAACTGCTGTAGATTTGGCGTGGCAGAACTTGCCTACCTGGTGTAACCGGACAGTCCATTGGACCGGCAGACATGTTGGACGTCGGAGGGTGTTCCACCCAGCTGGGTTGATGGTTGTTGGAACTTTTATGAAGAAAAGCTAAGTGTTTAGATTTAAAATACTGTGTCTGGAATAACTGTCACTTTTACGTTAGCACCTTCTGTTCTTATAAGTTATTGCGCCGATCTTATTTTTGCTGTTTTCGTGATCACGACCCCGCGCGGCAAACCAAACCCAAGTATCCCTTTTACTATCCCCAATTTCTCGCTGTGGCTCTTAGGCGTTTAAGAGGTGCCTATTTAATTTTCATTTAACTTTAATCTTCATAGAGTTTTGGTCAACCGCTAATAAATTGTTTATTTTTATTGTCATAGTTCATTATTATTAGATAGTTTAGTTTTCTTTGGGGTTCAAACCACCTACGAACATATAATAGTTATTTTTGTTACAAGTACCTAAAATGGAGTTTTTCAGGACGAATCATTGCTGTTTCCGGACGAGGCGTCAGCCGAGTCCGGAATAGCAGATGAGTCCTGAAAAACTTCATTTAGGTACGTGTGACCAACACTATTTTTTGTCATACGCTCCCAAAATTTAATTTTTATTTATACGCTTTTTGCAATTCTTCAGAACGCCTAAATTTGCAAATTCACCATAATTTTTAAAATCATAATGTACGACAAAGTTAGCTTAGAATTTGATATCGTAGCAACTATTTGACAATTTTGTCATGTCATTCGAAATTTGACATTTAGACATATTCAGGAATTTTGGAATAGTCCCTAAAAGTTGCCATGGCGACTTTTAGGGACTAGGCCTAAAAAGAAGCATTTTACGGACTCAAATGAGTCCGTAAAATAGCTATTTTTGGGAGCGTATGACAAAAATAATATTTTTAGCCTCCTCAATTTATGTTACACCCTTTTGTATTTATCACTATGTTAGGCCTACCGTTGCCTATTTTTATTTATTTTTTTTTTAATAAAGAGCTAGTATTGTATCTGCGGCGTTTTTATTTGGTTCGACAACCTACTGATCGACAATTTACAGTTCCGCTAGTTTTGGTGGTGGCAGTCTTTCCTTTTGCGATTCATACCGGCAAGATTTACCTTGGGGAGTGGAGGTTTTGCAGCAAGTTTCACGAATAACGCGGGGATCTCCAGTTTGGTCCGTAACGAACTCGGTGGCGCCTAATGAACCTATCTCCGGTTAATTGAGGCAGCGGGCAAATTGCGCGCTCACTTTACAACTTGCTGCAACGTACGATATCTGGTCGAATTCGGTAAGTGTATATTAATACTAATCTCGGTGGAACTCGTCATAGCACCACGAGCATTGAACATCTTTTAATCTTTACTCTTAAAAAAATAATAATAATGTTTTTATTACACAGAAAGCGCGTTGCAAAATGCTAGCAGGAATTATTCTACTTAGTTAGAGTAAATCCTAAAAAATATATCTTCGTTGGGCACTTCTCTTTGCAAAAAAGAATAGAACTCAGAGGGATTAGAACGTTGTTTAAACAACACTTGGTTACCCTTCATTTATTATAATTAGTTATTTATGATTCATAAAACCTGTGTACAGGGTGTCCCATTTTAGTAAAGCTAGAGAGTTGCAGTTTTCGCAATACTCCACTACTTTTTTGTGAAAAGAACGATGGTATAAACAAAATTTTCATAGCCATGAAGCGGCGATACATGGCGGAATAAAATGAAATGAAAATAATACATTTTGGGCCTCCCCTGTTTCTCCATTATCCTTTAACATATCACAAAATTAAAAACTTGGTCTTATACAGTTTTTTACGTCGAATCGAAGTCGTAATCAAGTTTTTGCTGTGGGCTGTCAATTTTAAGCTATAAATCAAACTTGTATTTTGTGTAACACCCTGTATCTTTTCCTTTCGCTTGATTGTATTTTATGCGCTGTACAAAAATATATAATACATGATATGTATACAACTACGATTGAAGAAGATGAGAAAGAAGAATATAAACAAGACAACAGACGTTAAAACGGTGTAAAAACACTGAAACCGAAGAAATAAAACACAAAGTACAACAAGAGGTTAACAACCAATTTGCAAATATCCCTTCAAATTCCCCACAAACAATAGAAGACAAATGGAACAACATAGAACATACTACTGTCTCACTTACAAAAAACAACCTGGAACCGCAAAGAAAACAAAAAAAGAAGATATGGATGACAACAGAAATATTAGAATTGATGGAGGAGAGAAGACAGCTCAAAAATAGAGATGAAATAAAATACAGAGAAATAAACAAGCTAATCAAAGAGAAAATAAAATATGCAACTCTTGAAATGTGCAGAGATTGAGGAATTAGAAAAAAAAAACACGATTCATTCAATATGCACAAGAAAGTTAAAGAGGCAGCAGGAATGAAAAAGAAAAATTACATGACAACATTAATAGATGAAGATGGACTAGCAATTTGGGATTCAAACCAAATGATGAAAACTTGGGAAAACTATATTAAAGAGCTCTTTCTTGATGAGCACAGAGATAATTCCATATACCAACTGAAATAGGACCCCATATCACTAAAGAGGAACTCCTGTTAGCTTTACGTCGCATTAAAGATGACAAGGCCCCTGGACCGGATAAGGATCATGTAGAGCTCATTAAACTTATAGAAGAACAACACCTTAAACCCATACTGGACTTATTCAATGACATATATGTAACAGGTGAATCACCAAAAGACTGGTTAATATCAACATTTATTCCAATCCCAAAAAGTAGTAAGGCTAAAAGATGCAATGAATACCGATTAATCTCTTTAATGAGCCATATGTTAAAACTATTTCTTAAAATCATACATCAAAGAGTATACACAAAAATTGAGGAATTTCTTAGCGACAGTCAGGTTTGGGTTCAGGAGAGGATTCGGGACTAGAGAGGCGCTATTCAGTGTACAAGTACTAATCCAGCGAGCACGTGATGTTGATGTAGATACTTACGCCTGCTTTATCGATTATGAAAGGGCCTTCGACAAAGTGAAACACAGTAAATTGATGACCGTTCTGGAGAAACTAGGAATAGACGCTGCAGAACGACGCATTATAAATAATCTATACTGGCATCAAAAAACGAAGGTCAAAGTGAATAATGAATATTCCAACATGAGACATATTCAAAAAGGAGTACGACAACGCTGTATTATGTATCCGTTGCTCTTCAACATATACTCAGAAGACATTTTTAACAAAGCACTTCAAGGGGTAGACTGTGGAGTATCGATAAATGGAGTGGTAGTCAATTCTACGCTACGCAGACGACACGGTATTACTATCAAGTGACGCGGAAGGACTTCAAACATTAATAAACCGAGTGACGAGATCAGTGAGGAATACGGACTAACCTTAAATATTAAAAAAACAAAAATAATGATAATAGGCAAAAGAATCAACCTAGACGACCGCTTTTATGTAAAAAAAAACAATTAGAACTTGTTAACACAATCACGTATCTAGGTTGCTCTCTTAATGATCAATGGGATCACTCTCGGGAAATCAGAGCTAGGATAGAAAAAACAAGAAGTGCCTTTAACAATCTAAGGAATATACTATGCAACCTTACCCTAGCTATAGATACTAGAACCCGCGTCCTCCGTTGTTATGTCTTTTCCATCCCGTACTACGAAGTTGAGGCATGGACCTTGTCTGACAACGCTGAGAAACCACTCGAAGTTTTCGAACTCTGATGCTACAGACGCATGCTGAGGATACCTTGGATCTTACATATCACAAATGAAAGGGTACTGCAACGGGCCAACAAAGAGAAAGAAGTCCTGCAAACCGTCAAAATGAGGAAGTTGACATACTTTGGCCACATTATGAGGGGCGAAAATATCGATTCCTCCAACTAGTAATGCAGGGCAAGATTGATGGGAAACGAGGGCCTGACTGAAGACGAATTTCCTGGTTACGAAACTTGTGGCAGTGGACTGGTGAGACGTCATCAAATTTATTTAGAGCAGCGGTTAATAAAATTATCTGGACCAGAATGGTCGTCAACGCCACTTGAAGGCATGGCACTAGAAGAAGAAGATATGTATTTTAAATAATAAACCTAAAATTCATAATTTCACAGATATACGACACTATTTAGTGAGTATAGTATAAGCATTTTCTTTTAAACAATGGTATAAGTATTAGGCAGCGATTATTAGGACAATGGAATGGTCATGTCCTATTGGCAAAATCTGTCAGTTGCAAAATTTATATTTTCTGTTTAATATTGTATTTTTTACGATGGCTGAAAATAAAATTATCAATATTTTGAAAAATATGACATGTTATTGCTTTATACACATCAATGAAAACTCCCGCAAAGCTTCTCAGCTTTATTTCAATAGGTTTCTTTGAATATTTATTCACCTTTTGACTTATTTGGGTTTATTTTTTATTTAATTATCCTTTTAATTTATAGAAAGAAGGCAACCTGGTCTTTTAATATTTGTCGATATAAAGAAAAGATTAGTAAAACATTGAACGTTGGCTCCGTCCCTATCGCGATTTTTTTTATTATAAGGTAAAAAACTGTATAAGAGCAAGTTTTTAGTTTTGCGATAGTATGTTAAAGGATAACGTAGATACGAGGGCGGTCCCAAAATGCATTATTTTCAATTTCGCCCTGTATCTCAGAAACGAAGCGGGCTATGAAAATTTTGTTTATACCATTCTTATTTTCACAAAAAGGTAGCATAGTATTTACTCGTAAGTGAGATACCCCGTAATATCATCGCAAATGAGACAGAACTCTGTTGGGTTTAATTAGCTTTCAGTTTTTATATAGTTATGCAACCTGACCTACATATAGGTTACAGGGTATTATAATTTTGTTTATTAGTTGTTATTTTAGCTTATGACTCGATATTTTGTTTACTTGGCTTATGAATATGTTAATTTTTACGGTTATGTAAACATGTAACCACTGTATGCTGTGTTCTATCTCATTCTCTCGCAGGCTAGATCCTATACCACAGTTTATGCTGTACCGAATCAGTTATTTAATTCTCCTCCTCCATTTGTTTTGAAGCAATAAAATCCAACCAGTAGGAGCATTTTTCTCATATTCTGGACCTGCGGAACGAGCTGATTGATATGAGGGCAACTTCGTTTAATTATGAATAACAGTACCGGTCTGGTGTCCGGTGTAGTTTTATCTTTTTCTATTACGACGCACAGTGTATTGTTTAAGCTATGTATGTAATTTGTTGGCCATAAATCCAAATTACCAAATATTTAATTGACTTCTTTAAATAGTTTAGAAGTAAAGTCTAGTAGACCACCGTTTTCCATATTCATTTCTGTTGATCATTCCTTTGTTTTTGAATGAGCTCTCACTAATTTCGCAGGTTTTGACAATCACTCCGCATCTTGCGAATTTTGTAAGTTGGTTTCTATACTTTTGGCAGTTTATTGTGAACTTTCGCTTTAATATAAGAATATTTTATAAAATGGAGAAAATACAAGAAGCTATGTAGATTAGTTTTTTATAAAAATGTTGGTCTTAAATGAATTTTAAAAATTATTGTACATATTGTTTGATTCGCCGTTCTAAAATGTCTCTAGTTTTAAGCATAAAAGAATTTGGCTAAAGTATAAGTATATGTATTGAATCCAGTTGATAACATTTATTGGTTGAAACGTTTAGTTGAACTAATGTACTTTTTGAAACTGAAATTGAAATTGGACAGTTCTATTTAAATTACACGACAGGGGCCATTTTTTAATGTAATCAACATCAGGCTTTATGGGCTTTGCCAAATCATATTCTGTTGTATTTTTCTGCAGTTTTTCTGAAAGTTTTTCATTAAAAAGCTGTATTTTTTTTACTAAACTTTCCTTTATTTTAGCAACAATTACACTGCGTATTTTTCGATTGATTTATTTTAAATAACCACTAATGAATTTTAAAGTAGTATATTAAGATACTAGTTTAATAAGACACTACTTTGCGTATCGAAAAGGCTTCTTTATAATATCAAAATAGAAAAATTATATATTTTTATAAACGATACTTTATTTCAACTTTTTTTTATCAACTTTATATATAATTTTCTTATGTTTCACTATGAAAAATCTTAACTGTATGTATACAAGGTGTTTAAGTATCTGGCCAAACTTCAGGGGGTGATTCTTTGAGTCATTTTAAGGTAAAAAGTGCAGAGTTTTCAAGATACAGGGTGTCAATGGTAATTAAATGTGTTTTGTTTGGTCAGGAACATGCACTTAAGTTGTTTTTATTTTTTTTTCGAAAACGAAGCAAGATAAAAAAAATATCAGAAAACCTAAAAAGTTGTATTATTAGTTGCATAAGCCCCAAAAAAAAATAATTTTGAAAAAAGTCAGTGGCGCACATTTGTTAGTCATTTGCGTCAATTGCGATTGAAAAATACCACTGCCTCTGGGAGATACACGAGGAGTATCACAATCGCGATCTGAAAGACATCGCATGGACGTTTGCAAAGAGGTTTGGGAAGACTGGGAAACCACTGAACCATCCCAAAAAAAGAAAAAGCCTAAGTTTCTTTTATATCTTTATTAATGTATCATTTTAATTAATGCACTTGAATTATTAGGAAGTTATTTATTATTATATTTAAAATTGCATTAGTAATTCACTAGATCATCAATCTTTGATACTGCCATGGAATTTGGCCTGCCGCCCGGTGAGTTCAATTATTGTGCAAGGCTATCTCTTATATTTACGAGCAATAATGCAATGGCCAAAGGTCCATCGTTGTCATCCATTTTAACCTACACGAGGACTAATGCGAATCAAAACCGAACGTCATGTATGCGAGGTTTGTACGGTCCGGTAATCTGATTCGGTAGCCTGATCTGGTAACGTTTGTGTGCGGCCAGCCTAAATTTGTTAATTAAATGTGTTATTTTCATTGTTACTCATTTCCTACAGGAGGGTATTTTATTAAAAAATGTTAAGAGTCAGATTCCTGTGAGATTTGTGAGGAGTATTCAAAAAAGACTCAAGAACTGTCTGATGCAGCAACATAATGTATTTGGCAACCTCAGGTCTCCAGATCAGACTTTTTTGAATTTTTTTGGATCCCACTAAAATCTATTTGTCCGCCATTTTAAAAATTTTGCAATTTTACCAAATGTTGTCACAAAAATAAGGGAAACAATTTTACAACTGCCTTTTCAGCATCTCTGCAAAAACTTTCCCAAAACTTATTTTGCATCTCTGTTTACCAGAACAAGGATATGTTGCTTGCGCCCAAAACAAAAACCATAAAAACTTAATATTCTTCATCAGCAAAAGGCTTATTATTTATATTAGTATATTAAACTACAAACAAACAAGAATACAAAAAACTAAACCAAACCAGCAAATGTTGGAATTTCATGAATCGATTTATATTTAAAAATATCTGATAAATTAGACATTAAAAATTAAGCCAAATTTAGCATCAACTAAGACAAATTTTGCATTTGCATAATATATATTTAAAAAAAAAAGTATAATACTTATGTATAACAAAATTATAATGCAAAAAAAACACCGTAGGAAGGAGCCAGATGTCATATTTATAGTATAGGTATTGTCACGGCTAGCAAATCCGAATGTTTTTGTGTTACCCTATAGAACGAGCCTTGTCGCGTCTACATATGAGTCATCACCAGTCGCGAAGATTTAGGAACTGTGGAATTCTCCCGATGCCTGGTCGAAAATAGTATAGAGAGGCCTCGCTTCGTCCGGAGTAATCGCGATAGATTTTAGATTGTATATAAATTATAAATAGCAATCAGGCAAAGCGCGTGTTGAGATAGTTAATCATCGAGTTCTGAATTGTAAAGATCTAATAGTTGTAAAGTTATGAGTAGTTTAGTGTGTTTAATTGTATAGGGTGATAAAGAATAAGGAGAGTAGAGTTTTAAAATAGTAAAATTTGTGATTTCGTCAGAACTCACGGAAAAACGTAACAGTATGAATTTACTGAGTTAGTCACTAAACTGTACTTACTTGAAACTTTCACAATAACAAACAGTTAGTTCAATATTTAATCATCATATTGCGGGTTTTATTTGGAAATAATGGCCGGTAAGTAATTGTTTTTATAGGTACTATCACAATTATTAGGACATATTGTCTTAACATATTATTAGGATTATTATATCGTTCTTTAAGAGATTTTAGTAAAATTATGTGACAGAAATGTTTATAAAAACCATTGTAGAATTTATTAACAACTGAATAATATGTTGGATAGTTAAATGAGAGAGCATATATTATATAAATACTTAAATTACTTAAACAAAGTAATATATTTTTAATTTGAACACCCTCTATTATATTTTACTTAAAAGGATACTAAATCAGCTTTCTTGGACAAAGTTTATTGAAAAATTTTTAAATCAATGAGCCAACGTTTCGGTACTGCTCAGTACCTTCTTCAGGGCTACAGCAATCAGAGAAAATTGTTTTTTAATATAATAATAAATTATTTAAAATTAAGGGTTGGCATTAGTTTAAAGGACAATAAATTTAATAAATTATTAATACCAACCAATAAAAAATTAAAGTTGATAGCTTATTTTTTGTAAAAATGTCAATATATATAAATGTATGCTTATTAACATTATATAAATATATAAAAAGGAGAATATTTAAAAAGTTAAAATGTTTTGTTTTGCAGAAACAAGAGTCACTACAATATACACAAAAATAGGCATTTACAAATTGGTTTTAACTGGACTATAACTTAAAAAAGACAGGGTGCAGCTCAATTTTAAAAACACTATTATCTAGTTTAAAAATGTATAATTAAAAGACTTGACTCACCCAGATTATTCCAATTTAATTACCAACGGTAATTCAACAAACGACATACTTTACATATTTATAAAAACCACGCATCCAAACAATAACAGAGAGAACAATTATTTCACTCGATCGCAAGCCAAGCGATTCGTTACTGCTAAAAAGCATTAAATATTGCACCTATATCAGTTGGACTACTATTAATTGATGTGGTCATTCCCACCGTTGTAATTATTTTGGGGCTGCGGTAATTATGTTGTGATAAATTGCGCTTAGATCTTGGGTGTCTCTATTGAGATTAACACAAGGGCGATTTTTGTGTATGTGGCACATTTCTAAAAACAGTTTTTTTTTGTTGTTAACTTCATTATCTAAGATTTGGACATCCTGAAATTTAAATATATGTCCACTGTCAAAATGGTATCTGGCCAACCCAGTCTTTGGATTATGCAAATTCGTTATATTGCAATCCCTACGGTGTTCTGAGACTCTATTTTTGAGATATTGCTTCGTCTGTCCAATATAACTATTATCACAAGCCCCACATGGAATTTTGTAAACAACACTGCTCCTATTGTCTTTCCCAGTTTTATCCTTTAAGCATGAAAATAGTTGTTTTGTACTTTTGGTTTGATACATAGCAATTTCAATATTCTCAGTCTTTAAGATTCTTTTAAGAGGTTCTGATAGCCCTTGGATGTAGGGTATTTTATAATATCTTTTTTCGTTAAGTAGTGAACTTGGTAAATTTCTTGGTTGTTGTGGGCGATGACTCAGTAAATTATTAATTAAGCTTTTGCATGGGATAATTGTTTGACATCAATGTTATTTATTGTTTGACATCAATGTTATTTATTGTTTGACATCAATGTTATTTTTAATTTATTCAGATTTTCTTTCCAAAAAATCTCATCGGAGAGCTTGAATATTCTGTCTCGAAACTGTTTTATAATATTTAATTTTTGTTGAAGTGGGTGCCTTGAAAAATAATTTAATACTCTATTAGAACTAGTTGGTTTTTTAAAAATATTCAGTTAAACGTTGGTTTTTGTTAATGATTAATAAGTCTAGAAATGATAATTTTTGACCTGTTTCTAACTCACAGGTGAACTGTAAATTATTATTTACTCTATTTAGCATAGAAAGCAGCTTGTTAACTTTATCTTTAGGTACTGAACACGCTGAGTCATCCACATACAAGAAAAAGAACGGTATCTCAAAATCAACATTATCCAGAACCCCGCTAACAACAATTATATATTTTTAAACTAGATAATAGTGTTTTTTTAAATTGAGTTGCACCCTGTCTTTTTTAAGTTACAGTCCAGTTAAAAACAATTTGTTAATGCCTATTTTTGTGTGTATTGCAGTGACTCTTGTTTCTGTAAAACAAAACATTTTAACTTTTTAAATATTCTCCTTTTTATATATTTATATAATGTTAATAAGCATACATTTATATATATATTGACAACATTTTGACAAAAAATAAGCTTTCAACTTTAATTTTTTATTGGTTGGTATTATTAATTTATTAAATTTATTGTCCTTTAAACTAATGCCAACCCTTAATTTTAAATAATTTATTATTATATTAAAAAACAATTTTCTCTGATTGTTGTAGCCCTGAAGATGGTACTGAGCAGTACCGAAACGTTGGCTCATTGATTTAAAAAATGTTCAATAAACTTTGTCCAAGAAAGCTGATTTAGTATCCTTTTAAGTTAAATCTTAGTGGACGTGATTCTATAAAGTAACTCTATTATATTGCATAACTTATGAAAAATTCTAAGAATGCATATTTATGCCCTTCCCAATTTTAAACAATTTGTTAGAATAAATGTATTGTATAGCCTCTAAAAATTCATATTGTATGTCACTATCAAATAATGTATAAATGACTGATCATTCTCGATCACGTCTACCATGTCAGGTAATTTGTGAGGCGATTCGGTTCTTCTGCAAATAATGCTATTTCTTCTGCATACAATGCTATTGGACGGTCAATTTTAATCATTGATTACGTCATCCAATGGTTGGTTCTCGGACGCCACCGCATATGGATTATAGTGGTAGAGAGGGTCCACTCCACACCTTTTATACAGTGGAGAAACGGCTAACCAGGGGTCTATTGCGCATGTCTGTGCTGGTTGCCGGCTGCAGAAGCTTACTTAATTAAAACTGGTAGGAAAGGAATCAGGAAGAAAACAAACAATTTCAAAAACAAACCTAATACAGCATCTCTATTGCCAATTTGAAATATAAAGCATGGTTTATTCAAAGCCCTGATGAGACCTATGCTAACCTAAAGAATTATCCGAGTATACTCGTGAATGCCGTAATCAATAAACTGAAGCTAATCCATCCTATTAAAAATCACCAAGCTGCTCCGGCATAGGCCGCCGCTGGCGCTGGTGCGGGTCGACGACGTTGTACGCCGGATGCAATTTAACCTAAAGTCTCGACTAAAGAAATAAAGTATTGCCAGAGACGGGTATGATATGCGAAACGTAACGGTGAGAAATAAGCTTTAGAAATAGTAAGACACGGTTCTGTTACGGCGAAGCTGCTTTGATTTTTGATTACGGTATACACGAGTCCAATTACCAGGTACTCGTCTAACGGTCCAAAATAGCTCCTCCTGACATGATCCTGACGGTTATGCGCAACCTGATGCGTAAAAGATTTGCGAAAATATGACACGATGGCGGCATGGATTGAACGATAACGGAATGTTAGGATGATAGCTGTACAAAGGATACGGCGCGACAAGAATAAATGACTTGACGAGGCTTCCTGCATGAATGGAATATAAAGCCTGGATTCCGCGTGCGCGGATACGTCACTGTTTTCCGATCATACTACGATTTTACGCTGTCGTGGAGGCGATAGGCAAGGATGACAGGTAGGTAATATGTGAGATAGAGCTTGTGAAGATCCAGAGCCGGTCGGACTGAACACACAAACCGGCTTATAGCATAAAGAGAGAGAGAGAGAGAGAGAGAGAGAGAGAGAGAGAGAGAGAAAAGGTGAGAAGCTGGTCGGACTGAAAACACAACCCAGCCTAGTGTAATGTAAGAGGAGACAGTGTGTGTGTGTATGTGTTTGAGAGAGAGATAGAGTGTGTGTGGTACCTTCGTGCAGTAGCAGCGAAGATGGACAAGAAGCGGCGTGGGTCCGATTCAAGCTGGGCGATAGTGGTGACGTTCCTCTGGTCTGGGCGGCTAGCTGGATGGCGTCTTCCTCTTCAAGGACCCGGGTGGGTTCTGCCTGTTTAGCGCGATGCGGCCCGGTTTTGTTAGCTTGACGCGTGGTGGGATCGCGGCATCGGCTGGCCGTTAGGTGGGGGGAACCTCGCGCGCACTGCTTTGCGACGAGTGGCGTGGCGTACTACCATTACCGCGCGAGAACTGTGGATAATTGCAAACCGATTTCCCGACTTCGCGACGGAATACTTTATGGAACGGGCTTTAGAATATTTAAATTAGATTTTACAAAAAAGAATGATAATAGCCAGTAAAATAAGAAAGTTAACCCGGAGTGCATACCACGCCCCTAAAAATATAGTAACTTCGTCACAACCAGATATAATTTTTTACCAATTCCACTAAGTCGCTACATATCATGTTATATTTAATTTACTAAATAAATTAATTACAATCAGTCCGGATCTGTTGAGTTCCAGCTAGCGATTAAATCCTAACATTTTAACATATGAAGCGCATGCCCGAAATATGAGGAAAGGATGAAAAAGTCATTTTATATATGGGTTCTCTTAGCATTAGATTATTTCCTGGATATTGTAGCAATAGGAGGAACACGGAAAATAAAGAACTCCGAAGATGATCGGAGTCTACCAAACACCTAACTAGTTTAAATAAAAATAATAAACAGACATAATTTCGCCTTTGGGCAAGTGACGGAAATCCAAATCTACCAAGCAACAATGTATGATCGATACCACGAGCAGGGTAAGTACGATCCGTTTTAAAAGCGAGATATTTCAAAAACCTTCTCTGAACGCTCTCAATAGCGTTAATGTATTCTTGATAGAAAGGGCTCCATATTAAGGATGCGTATTCCAGCTTGGACCGTACATACGAATGGTACAATACTCCGAGTGACTGGATACTTTCGAAAGGTTTGCACGTTCGAATCACAAATCCCAGCATCGCTATGGATGCTTCTCTTGTTTTTCGAACATGTGTATTGAAAGATAGTCCCGGATCAAAGTACCCGCCAAGGTCTCTAAAGCTCTCAACTCGTTCCAAGACTGACGACATTATACTATACTGAAATAGAATGGGATTCTTTTTCAAAGAGAAAGTCATGATTTTGCATTTGTCGACGTTAAGGGAGCATGTTATCCGTGCACCATTGATTTAGGCTGCCAGGGTCTTTCTGGAGCCTCAAACAGTCCTCCAGAGAGTGGATGGTTGAGAAAAGTTTAAGGTCATCAGCGAAGAGAAGGACGTTGCTGTTAAATATCTCAGTTATGTCATTAATAAACAACGAAAATAGCAGGGGGGCTAGGTTGCTACCCTGCGGAGCTCCACTGGTAGCCTCGAAAGATAAGGATCTATGTCCTCTATGCTCAACATAAAGCTGGCGGTTTGAAAGATATGAGGAGATAAAATTGCATAGTTTTTGATCGAATCCAAAAGCAGCCAGCTTCCTTAAGAGTATCGAGTGATCAAGTCGATCAAAGGCCTTTGAGTAGTCGGTGTATACTGTGTCAAGTTGCAGTTGGGAATTTAAAGCGTTACTGGTATATTGCATAAAACAAGCTAGGTTACCTCTGAAAAGATTTTTTCATACATCGCCATTTCAAAGACCTTTTCGAACACACTAAGTAGACATATGGGTCTGTACGACCAAATCCACCCTGCCCTTTTTAAATATTGTACAGATTTTCGCGGTCGCAGTCCGGAAACCTATAGTATACTGAGGATTACATGGTATCGAGAGATACCATGTAATATAATGATGGTATCGAGAGATACATATATATATATATAGGACTCCAAAAAGTCTTTAAGGAAGTAGGTTTAAAATTAGTATACCAAACTCAGTTCAACATTAAGAAATTATTAGAGGGTCCAAAGGACAAAATTGGAATATTAGAAAGAAGTGGAATATATGAAATTGGATGCATGGTTTGTAACCAAAAATATGTTGGGCAAACTAGAAGATCTATACAAACGAGATTCAAGGAACACATATAGCTCATTTAAAGTATGGTAGAACAGAAAAATCAAGTTTTGCCGAGCATGCTTTTGATAATAATCATAGAATAACAATTAAAAATTTAAAATTAATTCATAATATAACTGATACGAGATTAGGCGCATATAAAAGTATGGAAATTATTAAATGTAAGGATAGTTTAAATAGAGATAGAGGGCCTGTTCCGTATAGTCCATTGTATTGGTTGATCGAGCGTGACTAATGGGATTAAAGGATTGGTCACTTTGGCTCCGCTTGGTTAAGCAAACATTTAGTATAAAAGCGAGTTAGGTAGTTTTAAATTTAGTTTTAATCATCGCCTGATGATGCTAACATGGCTAGCGAAACGCGCGTCTGCAATGCTTATGTTTCGGTATTGTGGATAAAACTCTGTTTTAGTGCATGTTGCCGAAGGTTCCAAACCCCAACATAGCATAGATGATTATGTACGGTATAAACTGTGTCTATATGTTTTTATTGGTGTCCCTTTTTCCGGTCAGATTTTAAATGGTGCTCATTGTCCCTATATTTCTTGATTTTTTTTTATGCTTGCAATTTATGTTTCACTTTCACTTTGACCACTTCTTGAAGGGTATCGGCGCCCTTTTCGTGAAAGCCCAAAAAGCAGTGTCCCTTTTTCCGGTCAGATTTTAAATGGTGCTCATTGTCCCTATATTTCTTGATTTTTTTTTATGCTTGCAATTTATGTTTCACTTTCACTTTGGCCACTTCTTGAAGGGTATCGGCGCCCTTTTCGTGAAAGCCCAAAAAGCAGGCTGGTATCTTTTAGGGGTCAAGACGAAGCGGGCAATGGTCAAAAAAACGGATACTGTTTAATTGGCCTTCAAGAAGGCAATATCATAAAGGTTTTAATTTCAACTATTCACTTGGAATAACTTTTTGGGGAATCTAAACGTAACGGCTTACGTGTAGTTAATACGGATTTATTGTTAAGTAGACTGTAAATAGTGATTTGTTATGTTCTTGTAGTTAATCGTTAAAATAAAGAACTCTTGTGGATTTACAAAGTCTACTGTTTTCGGTACTAGCATCTTATACTGAGCAGTTAAATATCGAGTTCAATCGGTCGTCTCAAATCACTCCCGTTCTCAGCCGGCTAACGGCTCGAAAGAAGTTTGGAACGTCGCTTTTTCAGTTTCCTCGAGCCTTTCAGTTTCCTTTTTCATCGGGGCTCAAATCACACCCAACGGCGCTAAAGAAGTTTTCACTTCAAAGACAAAATTATTACCGCTTTTAACATTGCTATATCGCCAGTTTTTAACTCCAGTAGCATAATGAAATTATTTAAAAAATAAGTGTTGTAAAAAAATTGTGGCAATCGGATTCCCACAAAATTAATAGATTCTCATGCAGGTTCCTAATCTCCTGAAACACATATACACCTAATTTTTACAATTAGTTGTATTCCTACTTACTTTAAAACATCCAGTATTACTACAATATTAAAAGCTGGTGATCCAATAATTATAGTGAATAAGTATCGTCCAATTAGTGTTATTTCTAGCTTTAAATATATTGGTGAAATGTCGTAAGTATACATTTAAGTTGCGATACATGGGCTTATTAAAGATGTTGTTGATAGTCTTGGTAAGAATGAAAGCTGCTTGACTGTAGTTTTGGACATCAATAAAACGTTGGACACGGTGCAGCATGTTGCCTTATTCGATCTGTTGACACTTATGGCATAGCTCTGAATGCCTATATGCTAATCCCTAACATGCTTTCTGAAATATTCTCGCTTAGGTCTCGGCCAGAGTCGCATAGTACTCAGTTGAGAATACAGATACTCAGTAGCTCAGTCATCTAGAATCTAAATACAAGCATAATAAAATACAATAATGGATATTGTATTATGATATAATTTGACCAGGTTGTTTTTTTGCATTCCAATATTAATATTACATATAAAACAACTATTCAAAAACAATTAAAAAACTATTACTGTAAAGCTATTATTATTCTTATTATTATTACATTGTTATTAAAATTGGTTTAAATATATAAGGTTATTAGGATTGCTACATACAAACCTATTTTCATCTGGGTGTCTTAAATATATTATTTGAATAATTTAAACAATTAGATAATTCTGTATTGTAATTGACTCTTCGGAATAAATTGAACTTAATTATAATTAAAGCATAAAATGATAAGTTATGAGTTTACCTTTAAAACCAAATTGATAGTTTGAAAATAATTGAATATTTAATAACATATTATTTCAAAATGCATGGCGGTTTGGCCATAGCATTTTAATGCGACATTTAATAATTGTTTCTAGATTAAAATTTCCTGGCAGCTTCTCTTTAAATATTCAATTAAAAATATATCCCCCCGTCAAAATATATCCAATATCATAGTACACTAGCTTGTTAAAGAAAAAATCTTATTAAAAGATGTGTATACGTTTATTACACCACAGAGATCACATACATACTTTAATTCCCATTCAAATAAATTCGTAATATTTCATTTACTATTCCCAGTAGAAAGAAAAAGAATCATGGTACAAATTTGGGAATAAAAATGTAGGATTTCCATTCATACTTTTACAGGTAGGTATCTCAAAAAAAATATATATATAACAATTAAAATAAGGAAAACTATTTCACTAAAGGTAAATATAATATAAAATTAAGACTATTCTATTTCAATCATTTAAACAGCAATTAAGCTCGCAACTACCAGATTTATTTTTTACGTACTGACATAAAAATATTTTATATTTGTTTCGAGAGGACAAAATATATCGACATAAAACACATTTTACTTATGAATTACTTAAAGACATTCAATTTTGAACAACTTTTTCCGCGACATAAATTTAATGCATTTTTTTTATCAGAAGATATAAAAACAAATATTCTTATCATATGAACTAGTCAATAAAATAAATAGATCGTGAATAACAAATAAAACAAATCTAATAATGTAGATTGTTAATTGTTGCAAAATAATTATAAATAATTCAGAAAACATTTTACTTTTTGGACCTTTTCGACTTGTGCTTGTCACTGCTATCATCACGGCTTCTTTTCTTACTTGACGAGGACGAAGAATTATGGCGATCTTTACCTTTCGTAGATGATGAGCTATGACCACTTTTGTCCTTATTTTTCGAGGATCCGTGACTTGAAGACGACGTTTTATGTTTAGAATTGGAGGAAGAGTGTCTACCCTTGTCTCTTCCTCTATCTCGATCTGAAAAAAAATCATTGATAATAGTAGAGTGTTAAAGAGAGTGAGTCCTCACGGAGGAAGTAATATACTCCTCTCTGAGGACTCACTCTCTTTGAATTACTGAGGAGTCTCTCTCATCATGCAATTAATATATTTCCCATCCTTATCTACATATATGTTGGCCTTGCGTTATATCGACTTTCAACCGACCCTGACTTTTCCCCTTCTCTCTTAAATAATAATAACGGAACCAGCAGTTCTGTGTGTTTCTTCATTTCACAGTCTAGTTTTCTATGGAAGAACTCAAATTAAGAAATCGAGTACTCAAGAGAGTCAATTCAGAAATAATTAGTTTAAAAAAAATAAAAGTGAAGTGCCCCTAGAAGAGGAATGTCCTATTTGTTTTAATCCATTGCAAAAAGTAAAACTTTTCACACCAAGTTCTTGTAAGCACAAATTTTGTATAGATTGCTTAACAGATTGGTTGAAAAGGGGCGATGTTTGCCCATTGTGTAGAAGTTATTGTTGCTACATTACTATAAAGGATACTAACCAAAAAAGATTTGTTGTGAAAGAAACTAAATCAATTATAGACATTTTCTATCTATATATTCTATATGATGATAATATTGATGATGATGCTGATGAAGTAGTTCATATCATCTCCAGAACATCAATGTGAGAAATAAGAGGAAATTTTGTGTTTAGAAGGAACATTGATATCTACTTATCATCATTCAGTCGCTGTCAGTTATATACATTAACAGTTATGGATGAGGCTGTGAAAAAGTTACATGAAGATTTTAGCCAATAACTTCAGATAATTATTATAATGCTATGCATAGCAGACCAGAATATGTTGACTTTTATTGTGTTTGCAGAACATTATTCGAAAGGTGCTCAATATTTTCAAAACTTCAATGTATTGCAGTTTGTAGTCGAACTGAAACAATTGGGATTTTTTGTTGAAGTTGTTAGTTTGAAGAAATATATAGGAGATCCAACTATATTAGATGTGATAAAATTAGCAGAAGAATTGGGAGAACTTCAATTTGAAGTATTTGTGTAAGAAATGGAGAACTTTGCGTTAGAACTGTATGAAAACTTTCTGATGTCGGAAGCCTGTTCGCGGTTTATGCACTTACGGGAAATGATGCTTAAGCTCAAGATATACTGTGGTATGAGAACTATATGCAACATGCTGAGTTTTGTAAAAAAGGCGTACAAGTGTGCAGCGAGTTCTTAAAATCCAAAGACGGAGTAAAGTTTGTATTGGAACTTAATATGTTAAAATTATATTATAAGAACTTATGTGTGTATTAGGAAATTTAAATGTAGGAAATGAAATGTACTTAATAAAACAAAGTTAAATAATTTTTTTTATTCATTCATAAAAAAATTATTATAAATATAAAACACATTTGAAAGCGCACACATACATGGTGACTTTGAATGATAAAAACATTTAGGTGTTGAAGCAATTAAAATTGGTTGATCGTCTAATTCAATTACTGGTTTGCTGGAATATTTTCTTAGGTAATCTGCTTTTTCGTTTCCTTTAACATAAACAAATTGCGCTTCTTCAGTCAATTTTTTTACAATTGTTGAAAAGTGGTGTAGTGGGGTATAACCGATATTCCAGAAAATGGTTGCTTGAAAACATAATGACTAATTTTTTCTCCATCATAGGCAGCCAATTCTTTAGGTAGAAATTTATTCTTTTCATCTTTGAACGCTTGAATATCCAAAACTAATCTCATATTTTTAAAGTCGCAAATTTCTTAAACACAAAGTTTTTATTGGAATATGATTCAATACGTTTTTTCAGCTCTAATTTTTTAATAAAAATGTCTAATTTCTTGAACATATTATTGTAAGATCATTACTTCATGAACTAATTGAAGAACCTGCTTAGAGTTGCTCTATCTTTAAATGATCTTATACAACTAAGAAATATTTGTTCAAATGTTAAATAAATATAGTGCTTCAAGAGGCTGGGGGTGAATTTTTTTTCTAAATTTAATATTAAGAGCAACTCGAAAATTAAAGTTGTTTAACAAGTTTAGTGAGTGGGTTGTAAGTGAAAACTTTATCATGTAATATTAAGCAATACGCAAATAAAGGTTCTTCGGTTTTTGCATAGTAAGAAGATCGAAATTGGGAATACATTTCATATAATATATCATATTTATTATTACTTATGTCCAGGAGATCATTATACGGGTATCTTTCAGAATTCAAAAAAACTTTAATATTTCTCAAGTTTATATAATTAAATTCACTCATATTTGCTATTTTCAAATCTCTTTTCTCCTGCTGGAACGCGACTATAACATGACGAGGAGTCTCAACCCTAGTTGATGTCTTAACAGGCCAATTGTGTCTGGATGTTTTCAACAGTTCCGGATATTCAACTAATTCCCAACTTCTAAATGCAATAAGTAAATCTGTTCCCTTATCAATAATTTTTGTTAATGACAATTCTTGGGGGATCGCTACTGAAATATGTGGTATATTCCAAGTTAATTTGTGAAGAGTAATTTTTGGTATTTCATTTGGATCGGTAGTTATAATAGCATTCATTATTGTCAGTGTTATCTCGCACAAGTATCAGCTCCTGTTTTGTGTTTAATATAACTTTCCTATAGTCTTCAAAGAAACCCATTAACATTTTAAGAGGAATGTAAGCATTAAATGAACCAGTTTTATCATCAACTAATGTATTTGCTATCTTTGGTGACCATCCTGCATTTTTTAATTTGTCAGATTCATTTGTATTATATGAGAAGTAACCTTTTAGAGTGAATGTTAATCCAACATCCCTTATAAATCCATAGTAACCCCATTCAAATGATATCTCATTTCTCTAAAGAGAAATGCTATCCCATTGTTTACAAGAGATAGTGTTTTAGAAACTGTTCCATCTGCTTTAGATATTTTCCCTCTATGTAAAGAAAACTTTCACAGCGAAGAGTAACTTTTCAATTTCATGAACGGGAATCATTGTTGCTTAATTTTGTTGGCAAATATGGCTCATAAGAATGCAACTCTGAGTGAGTAATAAAATTGTCAATACTCATTTTAAAGATTTAAGTCCAAGTGATTTAAGAAACTGTTTGTTTGTGACTCAAAAAGGTTCCACATGCAAGATCTCCCGCCTTTACAATAATAAGTATGGTATCTCAAAATCGAAATAGAGCAGTATTAATAGAAAGATTCTCTCAATAAATCAAGCATAAGGAAATATTGTCAATACCCTAACGAATATATTCCTATAAGAAAAGTACAGATTAATGTGACGCATTGCCGCCAAATCAGTTTTCATGCATAATGGAATTGATGATCAAAAGAAACATTTAGTGGTGGGCGCATTAAACCTATAAGGGTGTTTATTTTGGTTTGCCTGATAAAATCAGCATATAGGCTGTTTTCTTTTCAATTTCAGTACTGAGTATATAAAGCCATTCTGTATTATTATTAAAATACATAAAAATAAACCGCTTCAGTATTGAATATATAATACTAAATGAAACACTGTGTATTCCATGCAAAATTTTTATCCAAAAAGGACTTCCTATAGAAGTATAACAGAGTGCTTTCGGCCTAGGCCCTCATCAGTGTTACTTGTCATTTGGACCTGAAGAACATATCAACGAAGAGAAAACAAACAACACCAACAAACAACGGTCACATCACAATTAACAAGGTAAAAGTCACATTTTCTAAAAGATTTACATAATTAAAGCTCAAAACGATGCCTAAACCACGTTTTAGGTGGAACGACAAACCGACCACCTAAAGCGTGGTTTAGGCATCGTTTTGGCCTTTAATTATGTAAATCTTTGAGAAAATGTGACTTTTACCATGTTAATTGTGATGTGACCGTTGGCGTTGTTTGTTGATGTTGTTTGTTTTCTCTTCGTTGATATGTTCTTCAGGTCCAAATGACAAGTAACACTGATGATGGCCTAGGCCGAAAGCGCTCTGTTATACTTCTATAGGAAGTCCTTTTTGGATTAAAATTTTGTATGGAATACAAAGTGTTTCATTTAGTATGATTCATACATGCACACAGCCACTACTCTTCACTTGAATATATAAGGCAGTGGCGGCTCGTCGGGTGAAGTAGGTGAAGAGCCTCTTCACCAAAATAATGAAAAAGTAAAACCTTCGAATTATATATTAATTTAAACATAATATTAATATATTTTTTCAATTACAAGTTCATTTGCATACGATGAAAACATGCTCAACCGACCGTATTATTATATTTTTAACCGATTCTCGCCAGCCGATGATGAGGCCCAGTATTCATATGCAGTTAATCGCGCGTTGCCATAGTAAAACAGTGACGTCATGCAGCTGCAGTTAGATACTAACTCGTAGGCACGTTTTTAGCGTTGGGTGAAAAGCAGGCTAATACATCTTTATCATCTGGTTCGGTTTACTTTATTACAAACATGAGGATTTTGCAGAGCATATTCAAACCACATTATTCTTAAACAATTTTGAAAATAATCCAATTAATGACTTAGTGTGCGATTTGTTGGAAACTCATATAGACGTTGAATAGATCAAGATAAGAGAGACATTTTATTGCAAGGCCTACTATTATTTTAAACATAGGTTTAAAAAAAGAAATACAAAAATGGCAGATCATACAATATTAATTTTTAAGTCTTCCTGGTTTTTAGAATGTCCTATGTAGTAGCACTGCGTTACAAAAATTATTTAGCTGGCCGTATTTACTGTTCAAATAAACATTCTTTTTGGAATAGGGACGGATTTACAGATTTTCTAAATATTACTAGATTAATGCGTAAACACGGGGATTGTGGAGCACTTAAAATGCCAGTTGATCCTTAATAGAAATTTTGAGCAAAATCAAAATACGTTCGCCGCCGATGCTTTAGAAGAAAAATAATACTAGGGATAATAATTAGTGCACTGCTTTTAGATGTTTCAAAATAATTTAATGAGATATTTTTCTCTACATATGTTTCGTCTTGTGAGGCCTTTATCAAGAGTAGTTGTATACTAAAATCTAAAATTGTTATACCCTACTAAACCGCCTGACGGTATTTTGTTTTATTGCACTGTCATTTATACAGGTGTTTAAAGAGCAGGTCAGTTGGTCGTTCGTATTTAAAACGTCTGTTTTTTGTGACTTTTGGATTTCTAGGTACTCCAAAAGGTTCAGCCTTTTGCTTTTTGTTTCCCTGTGTAAAAGTTTGACATTATTCGTATCTATAAAATGGTTATTTTCTATATAATGTTTTGCTAAGCCAGAGTTTTTAATATTATGTAAAATCGATTTTTGTGTTCTTTAATCCTAATATATAAGTTTCGACCAGTTTGTCCTACGTATACAGCTTCACAGTTCACACAATTTATTTTATAAACACCAGATTTAGATTGTTTGTCAATTTTGTCTTTATTGTTTATTAGTCTTCTCCCTAGATTATTCTTATTAACCTGAATTGTTTTACAGCCAAATTTATTTAATTTTTCTGAAACTTTATCTGTAATTTTCGGAATATAATTGATAAATTTGAACGGCTCCTTTGCTAATTCTAATGTAGGGTTATAAAATTGATTAGTTAAAATGTTCTTCTGTTTTCTCTTTATTAATTTGCCAATCAAAGCGATCTTATAACCGTTATTAATTGCAATCTGTTTGATAATGAATACTTATTTTTGGAAACTCGCCGAGTCTAGGGGAAAGCTGAAAAGTCTATGGATGAGACTATGAAAAGCGGAAAGTTTTATTTGCTAAGATTGGTTAGAGTCTTTATGAATTATTGCATCTGTTGTTGTTGATTTCCTATATATATCAGATTTAAGCGAAACTCTTGTCCTTGTAATCTTTATGTCCAAAAAGTTTAAAATGTTGCTTTTTCCATGGTAAATTGAATTCTATTGTTTAGGGAATTTAAAAATGTTAAAAAGGTATCTAAGTTTTTGTTCGTTCCTGTAAAGATGCAAAATATGCCATCCACATATCTACCCCACAAAAATATATTTCTGATTAATGAATGTTGTTGGTGTTGAATAAATGCTGTTCAAAATCAGCCAATCTCGGCAAATAAAGGTGAAATTGAAGAGCCCATTGGTAAACCATTAAGTTGTTTGAATATTTCATAATTATACTGGAACTGATTTTGAACTATACATGTACGAATTATAGATTTGAGATCGCTTTTTCTTTTACAAAATTATCAGAGTTATCTATTAGTCCATTAATAATACGTGAAAGTTCGTTTAACGGTATGGAGCTAAACAGACTCTTCACATCAAAGGAAACCAATATTGCATTATTTGGAATTTTTAAGTTTTTGACTTTATCAATGAAATCAAAGGAATTTTTAAGTGCGTACTTAAAATCGAATTTAATGAATTTTGGTAAAATATTCGTAACGAATTGAATTAATTTGTAACATGGAGCATTCACATATGATATTAATTGCTACTGGTCTGATTGGTATATTACCCTTATGAATTTTAGGTAAGCCGTAAAAAAAAAGGGGGGGGGGGTGATGCATTCATTAATAGCAACACAGCAATCACACTTTTTATCTAAGAATTTTGAATCTCACAGATACAGTATTGTTACGTTTTTCCCGTGGGTTCTTAACAGAATTACAACTTTGCTATTTTCAACTAATACTCTCTTTATTCACTACCACTGTATACAATTTAAC
>MU192669.1:17201-27943 GCA_016904865.1 Pissodes strobi | reverse complement strand
AGTAAAACAAAACACAATAACACAACATACAAATCAATCTTTTTAATCATCTAAATATTTTCATTTTTTGCGTCTTGACCTTTAAACGTTGCGAAATAAAATATCAATTATCCTTCGCATCTCCGCCATCCCTCATTACACTTTGTAGTATATAACTTTTTCCCAATCGGTACAATTTTTAAAGAAGTTATCTAAAAACATGGTGATTCAGCCGACCCTGGCTAGCCGCTCGAGCTCATCGCCTTGATGCGTCATTACAATTTTGTACCGGTCGGTGACAAGCAAGAATCCGTAAATCGGTTCTTTCTTTTGGTTTTAAGAAGAAAAATGCCTAGAGATCGTATTTCTAGTATAGTGAAGTGTTAGTGATACGTCTTGCTCGCAAAGGAGGCGAAAAAAGGGGGCAATATTCATCGGAAGAAGCGAATCAGGGGGTGAGTCCATATAAGATTATATGCCAAAATTTCAAATATACATAAATACCTGGTTATCTTAAATATATAAAAACAGAATCTCTCGTATAAAAGCAAACTAAATGTGTATAATACTAAACTGTAGTATTATGAATAAATATGACACTTTTAACCCTTATTTTTTTACTTAATAAAATTGAAATTGAAAATACTCTCAAACTTCTAAAACTAACTATACTTATTAGAATAAAATAGAGTGCGAACGGGTTACAGTCAAAAATGCGAATGAATCAGTAAACAAAAATTAAATGTGCTCACTGCGATTTGAATGATACTAACAAACTGTTATTTATATACGAGGGCATGACAAAACATTGTTACAGTTGTCGTCTGTGCACAATTACACAGAATCAAACAATATATTCGGAATTGAAATATATTATATCGAAATGAATATAAGTAATAAGCATCAGTTAACGATACGAGCTATTCGAACCGTTCTCTAGTAATCTCGTCTAATCGTACATCCTACCAAAGAAATACTATTCAATCACAAAAAGTGTTTACATAACACAATCAAAAGGAGGAAATATATACCGGTCGGCCTGCACATTTATTAATGTTTTACATAGAATAAAACGTTTATACCATATAAAGGAATATAAAAAATAGAATCAAATGGTTATAATGCCTTCGTATCATTCGTTTTCGATATTTGATCCCCGTATGGGGCACATGTGGGACTATAAACTACAATTCGATTCGATGCAAATATAGCAAAACAAAAAACAAAGTTATATTTAATTATGATCCACTGACTCATACTGCAGATCTATATGAAAATTTAAGAGTATGGCAATTACATAAGGTATTAAAATTTGAACAGAATAAACTTATTTACAGGATAATAAATAAAACTCAAAATTAAAATATTATCATAATATTTTCAAAGGATATTCATAGCCACAATACTAGAGAGTTTATAGGAAATCATACTGTTATTATTACTAAAATGCAATTATCCTCAATACCAGTGTTCAAAAACACTGTCTAGAGGAATAAGGACTATGTATATTGTAATTATTGCTATTACTGTATTAACAAACACTTTTCAAAAAAAAAAAAAAAAATTAAATTTTGAGTAAGTCGAAGAGTGCCCTTTTCTCACGAAATTAACCCCTAAAAACTAGCCACAAAGGCAAGCTGACGCATAATTTACGAGCGACTAAATCCCAAGTTGGGTATTATTATAGCTTTGCATGGCCCTCCGTTGGCTTTGCTCGCAACGGAGGCTCAATCAACAAGAACTAAAAGTGCTAACCAAAACTAACCCAAAATTAAGGGAAAAAGGCGGAATGTTATCGTTCGGCTTTGTCGAAGCAATGTAATACAGGAACGCATTATTTTTAAACAATTCGTGTTGAAATGAGCCGTCCGGTGAGGGAAAAAATTGGAGTAAACATTGCTTGCAGGAGATGTTAATAAATAATAATAATACCTATTTACAAATTCGCATTTGCAGATGCGAATAACTTTAACTAAAATTGGCCTTCACATTTGCAGATGTGAAGCGCCCCCAACAGCCTCCACCCCAGTAGGTATATTATGTAAAAGTAGTTAGAGGCACACTATATTCCTACATTAGCCGATGTAAAGGATATATGTACTGACAAACATAAAACGGTATAGTGCTATGTATTTGCAGATACAAAAACAAATAACCACCATACTATTGCAACCCTCTTACATAAAATCATTGCATTGGAGGTAGCGAATTATTACACTCTTGGATTCTATTCAAAACAGAAATTACAGTATTTGCAGATAATGTAAATATGCTAAAAAATCGTTGCATTTGCAGATGCAGTCGAAAGCATAACCAGGGTTAAGCAGCAAGCAAAAAGGTGAATAGTTCGTTGTATTAGCAGATACAATCGATCGTACCCACTGTCTGCAATTGCAGTTGCAGATAGTGAACATATTCATGAACCTATTTTTCTGTTCAAAAATAGAAATTGCAGCATTTGCAGATGCTGTAAATAGGCTAATAGATCGTTGCATTTGCAGATGCAATCGATATCATAAGTAGCAAAATCAAGGAAACTCTTTTGCATTTGCAAATGGATTAGAAGATCCTCTCACGCTAGCTGAGGAAATAACTTATCCGAATCACGACTTACCAACATCAGAAGCACCAGATGGTCCTGAACAAAGTAACGACTACCTAGCTGTGTAGGTGTAGGCAAAAAAAAACCGACGAAATCACACCTGCGAGGCCAGAACTACATACTCAGATAGTTTAGATGGGACACTAATTAAAAGGACTAAAAGATAAAAAGAAAAAACAAACAGTATGATAGAGAAGTATCCACCAGCTGCCAACTGCAATGTCCTCAGACCATCAAAATCAAATCTCGAAGAGAGTAGTAAATCCTGCCAAGACAACTACTGTATCAATTACAGAAACAACTATAGTCCGTGGGATTAGTGCCTTAGACCTCCTTTTCAATAATTTAATTAGCCAACCGTCTGAACTAGAATTATACGTTCAAAATTAGCAGAAAGTAAAGGTAAACAATTCAACAATAGAGTGGGTACAGGATTATAAAATCCCTTTCAATAGGACACCACTCCGGTTAGCAAAGTAGAAGACTACATAGGACGGCAAAAAATTTAATTTTAAAATACGCATTCTTGGGGAAAACTGATCTCTTAAAGATGCATATTTCCTTATCCCTATGCACAGTAGTCAAAAAAGTTGTTAAGATTCGTTTTTTGCAACGTACTATACCCATTTAATGGTGTTTCATTTGGTTTATGTACAGCTCCATATCTTTTCACAAAACTGAAACCAGTTGTAAGATATGTAAAATTAAAGGGTATAAAAACTGTACTCTACTTAGACAATTGGCTAGTTATTGGCAATTCAAAAGAGAATTGCTTAAAAGTATAAATAAAATTACACAAACATTACAAGATTTAGGTTTTATATAAATTCCGAAAAAAGCGTAGTTATTCCCCCGCAACCATGCTCACTTTTGGGGTTTATACAAGAGAAAAGGGACCTACTGGCAGAACAGTCTATTATCTTTACCCTGAAAAATACTTACTCACATCTCCTTGCGGAGATAAACAACCATTGTGGAAGAAAATTTCTCTGGCTGTAGGGAAATTAGGAAGTTTCCTGAGAAATTAAACTGATTATTTTTTATTGCAAACTATAGAACAGTGAAAAAAAAATATCGATACGTATTTTTTTATTTCCACTAAAGATGAATATTACAAGAGCTATACCAGTTTTTAGTTTTGTATATATAGATATACTATGCATGTTGTGACGTAACAATTCACGTGTATTATGACGTCATAAGCACATCTCAAGGCGTTGTATCTGCCTCATTTTTCGGCTTAGGGAAAAAAGAAAAAACACGTGTTCACCTATTTTTCATGGGCTATCGAAATCAGCAATAATAAAATAAAATAAAACAAAAAAATTGATGAAACTTCCTCATTGTCAGGAGAGCTTTTCTATAACAAAGCGTACCTAATGAAGCGATAAAAGTGATTATTTCTTCATTGACAGATAGCGCCCTCAAACAATACGGAAATACTTCCAATAAATAGGGGAATTTCTGTTTTTCTAAGCGCCAACAAATATATAATAAAACCGTAAACTTATTCTTGAGCTCCTAAACATTCAATTGTCTTCGGAGTCATCCTACTCAAACAAAAGACGAAGCGGTTATAAAAAGGTTTCTCAATGGAACATTTAACATAAGACCGCCAAAATCAAAATACTCAATTACTTGGGATTCCTACCCAGTTCTACAGCGCTTAAAGAGCATGTACCCTCACGAATTCTTAAATCTACAAATCTAACTTTAAAGCTAGTAACACTCTTAATACTAATAACGGCACACAAATCACGGACAACCCGGAAGTAAAAATAGACAATATTTTTAAATATGAATACACAATTGAAATCAGATTCCCGGATAAAATAAAAGCAAGTGGCTTAAACAGGCTTCAGCCTAGTTTGATATTACCTTATTTTATTAATCAACCTGAACTATGTATAGCCACACTATTAGAGACTTACATAGAACGCACAAAAGGAAAAAGGGTGCTACCAGTCAATAAAAGGTGAATAGTTCGTTGTATTAGCAGATACAATCGATCGTACCCTCCACTGTCTGCAATTGCAGTTGCAGCTAGTGAACATACGTATTTTTTTGTTCAAAAACAGAAATTACGGCATTCACAGATACTGTAAATATGCTAATAGATCGTTGCATTTGCAGATGCAATCGATACCACAAGTAGCAAAACCAAAGAAAATGTAATACTCACTCACAAAAAGCCCTATCACCCAGACAGCAGTCAAATCATTAGCAGATGGGTCAAGTTAATACTAAAAGCCAGCAGTGAAATCTTTGGGGCACACAGCACGCAACACGGGGCAACTTCAGCAGCTCAAAGAATGGGAGTTACATTACAAACCATTCAGAAGACAGCTGGCTCGACAGAAAAATCAAAAGTATTCCCGAAATTCTATAAAAAGCTTGGCGTGGGTAATCCCACTGGATTGGCATCTTGTTTATTGAACCATAAATTCTAAGGAATTATATAAATATTAATTTATAATTAATTAATTATAATTTACTTACCAACTTGTTATCATATTACATAAGAATATTGGTATAGTATTAAAAATAAGTTAAAGGTTAATATCAGTTAAGCGTTAAACATGTTATATGTACCTTCATAATGTGTGTTATTAAATCTAATGGTTATAAATTTGAATTTTAGTTTATAAAAAGGGCCTTACAAATCTAGGACTGCAGAAAACTTGCAATTTTCAGTTAATGTAGATTACATCGCAAATACTTTAAACATCTACAAAGTGTAATGAGGGATGGCGGAGATGCGAAGGATAATTACAAGATCAATCGACTTACCTGTAAGGAAGATCGATCGGAATTATCCGAGCATCTCCGCCATCCCTCATTACAAACCCACCCAGTCTTTACCTTCTCCCTATCACCCCAAATGCAATGTAATCAAAAATCTCACGAACCAAAATTATAATGACGCATCAAGGCGATGAGCTCGAGCGGCTAGTCAGGGTCGGCTGAATCACCATGTTTTTAGATAACTTCTTTAAAAATTGTACCGATTGGGAAAAAGTTGTATACTACAAAGTGTAATGAGGGATGGCGGAGATGCTCGGATAATTCCGATCGATCTTCCTTACAGATAAGTCGATTGATCTTGTAATTATTTGGATTACGACGGACGCCTCCCGCTGTTTTATTTTCCTAGAATATTTGAGTCTAGACAGGAAAATCGGCAAGTTCTAACAATTTCTATGCAAACTTGTCGAATTATACGAGTATTGGATATTGGATCATATTGCATATTCAGATGTGAATATTGATGATTGATTTTAAAAATATAATGTTTTCTGTTCCAATATAAGGAATTAAGTAGGTAATTATATTTATGAACATAAACTTCGCTTAGATTATTGAAAAAACGTTTTCTTTGGTGCCTTGCTAATTGGAAATGGTTAAAAAATTTAAAAAATATATTTTTTAAAAACCTTTGGTCCTTCGGTTTTGCACGCGGGCGCCACTCTATAAGGGGTTTTGGCGCCCCTTATAGAGTGGCGCCCGCGTGCGGTGCACGTGAGTGGGCCCTGCCAGCTACCGCAAGATGTAACGCACAAGGTGGAATTCGTCGTATTATTTAATGACACGATTACTAGAACAAAATCGAGCTGTCTCTTTGTACTTAACAGAAGCAGATAATGGATTTTTGGACAATTTGACACCGTCACAGTGAGAGTTAATGAAGCAATGCATCAAACTCCTCAAACCATTCGAAGTGATAACTAAAAGAACCAGCGCAAGTATTTCCTGCATCTCTGAAGTGATTCCACATGTTGTCACATTGTTGACATACCTGGAAAAGAGAGTGACTGCAGATCGAACACCAAATTTGTTAAGAATGAGATGTTCACTAAAAGTTGAGCTTGAAAAACTGTTTCACTTTCATGAGAACGACAAATATCTAATTGCCACGTTTCTTAACCCGCCTTTCAAAACTAATTTCCTGGAATTAGCTCAAGTGAAAACCGCAAAAAGATAAATTTTCTTGGAAGCTCTGAAAATGAGTTGTGATAAATTTAGTAGTTTCAATGATGATTCTTCTCCACCTTGTAAGAAAAAAAACACCAATGAAAATTATACAAATTCAAACATTGAAATACATGACAGTTTTTGGAACTGTTTTGGGAAAATCGTGAAGTTATGAGGAAAAGTGCTATAGTAAATGAAATTGGTATTTATTTGAAAACCATTCGCCTAGATCGGACGGTGAACCCTTAAAATGGTGGGCAGTGAACTCAAAAGAGTATCCAAATCTGACAAAATTCGCTAAGATTTATCTATCGTCTTCTGGCCATAGTGTATATAGTGAGAGGCTATTTTCAAAAGTAGGCATCATCTATGAGGAAAAGCGCAGTCGTTTGCTCCCAACAACTGCTGCAATAATTATTTGTGTATTTAGAACGCAAAGTAACGGATTGCCGCTTGAGAAAGAATGTTACTGCGCGACGCGTAGCGGAGCGCAGTAATCTTTCGAAAAGGGCAATCTTACTTTGCGCTCCAAAAACACACAGAACTTTTTCTACAGCCGCATTTTTTAAAATTAAATGCACATTTTTCTCTATACTTATTCTGAAATTTGCAAATGACTGTCAGTTTGACATATTATGTTCGAGCTTCGGGCAGAGTACAAATAATGTCGAGTAAATTCACCCAGCAAAAATCGTTTCATGTTTTTGGATCAAACGCAAAAAAGCACGGTAAAAAATTAGTTTTTACTCTACCTGCAGCAGCGAGCAGTCTGTGAGGGGAGATTCTAAAAGTATTAGCTGATGCAAAATTATTTCCTCGGTTATTATTAATTTGATACACGATATTTCAAAGAGCGATTAAGGTAATTTTTAATACGTGATTCAAATGAATAAAACTATGTAATAAAGTTACACAAAATAGTAACGTATACTAAATTCAAAAACATTATAAATAGAGATAATACCAATTAAAATAATTTATTTGACAGTCTCTAACTTGTTTTATCTATTAAAACATGTATAAAGCAGAAGGTTCAAAGTACCTGACAAATATTGTGAGAATTTAAATATAAAAAAGGACATATTAAGCTAGTAAACTAAATTTATGGATTCTTAAAGGTCTTAACACTTCATTACTCGCGCTACGAGTATTTCTCTCACATTTTCTGCGAAATCGTCAGTTTTCAGAGATGGCTTTGCGAGCGGAGCTGTCCTCCACTCTAGCTGACTTATTTGGCGTCCTCTTTAACAAGGGCAATTAACCGGGTGCATTTCTCAAGTGATTGGCTGCATTTGTGAGAATTTCTCTCATCGCGCTACGTCTGCCGTAGTACTTTTAACATTGAAAATGTTTCTGTTTTCCTGTTATGGGGAATCAAATTGCGAAAAAGTGCATGCTACATTTGCCAGACATGATGTCATATGCGTGATGAACTGCTCACCCAAAATAACCCAAACTAACCAAAAGTAATCAAAAGCACCAAAAAGAACTCGGAACAGATCAAAAAATTAAAGTAAGTTAAAACTAACTCAAATTAACCGAACTTTTGCACCTAACCAAAACTAACCAAATACATTAAAATTGGTATAAAGTATCGGATCCGGTTCAAATTACTAAAATAAATTGGAACTAACTGAAACTAACCGAAAGTTGATTGAACAACTAACCAAAAGCTGAAAAGCACCAAAAAGGGCTAAACCATATCGGGCAAATTAAGAATATTAAAGTAAGTTAAACGAATTTTGGCGACTAACCAAAACTAACCGAAAACATTAAATTTGATTGTAACGTATCGGAGTCGGTTCAAGTGACTAAAATAAATTAAAACTAACTGAAAGTTTATTGAGCGACTAACCAAAACTAGCCAAAAGCGCTACAGCGCATCGGAATAGTTTAAAACATTAAAGTAAGTTAAACTAACCAAAATTAACCAAATACGTAAAAATTGGTTATAACGGCACCGGTTCAAATGACTAAAATAAGCTAATTGAAATTGACCGAAAGTTGATTGAACGACTAACCAAAATTTACCAAAAGTAACAAAAAGCACCAAAAAGTGTAAAAACGTATCGGAACAGATTAAAAATATTAAAGTAAGTCAAAAATAAACCAAATTAACTGAATATTAGCGACTAACTAAAAACATTAAAATTGGTTAAACGTATCGGAACCGGTTCAAACGACTAAAATAAATTAAAACTAACTGAAACTAACCGACAGTTGATTGAGTGACCAAACAAAACTAACTAAAAGTAACCAAAAGCACCAAAACGTGCTAAAATAGGTTACACAAATTAAAGTAAGTTAAAACTAACCAAAACAAACCGAATTTTCGCGGCTAACCAAAACTAATCAAAAGCATTAAATTTTATTATAACGTGTCGGACCCAGTTCAAATGAATACCTCTGTGGTTTCATGCGAGTGATTTTTCAAGGTCGCGTCACGACACGGAAATTTTTCCTGAATGTCACGAGACGGTGTATGAAAAAATTATTATAAAGTATCGGAACCGGCTCAAACAAGTAAAATAAGTTGAGACTAAGCGAAACTAACAAAAGTGATTGGACGACTAATCAAACTAACCAAATCTATTAAAATTGATTATAACGTTTCGGAACCGGCTCAAATAAATAAAATAAGTGAAACTAACCGAAAGTTGATTGAACGACTAACCAAAACTCACCCAATCCATTACCATTGATTATAACGTGTCGGAACTTGAAACTAACCGCGCTAGATCGAGGACTAAGAGACGGATCGAATTCATTTTTATTTGTAAAAACTAGTCGAGTTGCATACCGTTAGATTTCTTCCACTGTTCACATCTGAAACAAAAATCGAATGTGGAATTGTATAATATAATTAACTAAGCCGAAAATCAAATTATATACCTTACAGCCGTAACTTCTACACAATAGTCTAAAACCAGCTTAATTTATTGAAAAATTCACAGTCCTTCGCAAAGATGCAACCGGGAGGACATTGAAAATGATGAATAAAAACGCAAACATGTGATTTGTGTAATTCGACTAGTTTTTAAAAGCAGAGTTTAAAAAAGTAAAAATACAAACACGAGTGTTTGTAAAATATATTTAATTAAAGAAATGCCTTTTTACCATTATAATTTTTTTTAACATAATTATAAAAAAATAAAAAAAGGTGCGGATATGAAGACCTAAAATATTACCGTCACCTTGTAGATAGGAAAATCTATTAATATATAACTAGCCATGACGTTGCTGTAAATAATATTTCTAACCTGTTCCGAATTGTTTTAGCCCGTTTTTGCGTTTTGGTTACTTTTAGTTAGTTTTGGTTAGCCGTTTAATTAACTTTCGGTTAGTCTCAGTTAGATCCAATTTATTTTAGTCATTTGCATCGACTCCGATACGTTATAATCAAATTTAGTGTTTTTCGTTACTTTTGGTTAGTCGCCAAAGTTCTGCTCGTTTTGGTTAGTTTTAACTTACTTTAATTTTTGTAACCTATTCCAATACGTTTTAGTGCTTTTGGTTACTTATGGTTAGTTTTGATTAGTCATTCAATCAGCTTTCTGTTAGTTTTAGTTGGTTTTTATTTATTTTAGAATTTGAACCGGTTCCAATACGTTACGAGTATAATTAATTTGAACGTTTTTGGTTAATATAAGTTATTCGCCGAAATTCGGCTAATTTAAGTGAGTTTCAACTTACTTTAATATTTTTAATCTGTTTTGATTTATGTTTTAGCTTTTTTGGTTACTTTTGGTTAGTTTTGTTTAGTCGTTTCATCAACTTTCGGTTAATTTCAGTTAGTTTCATTTTATTATAGTCATTTGAACCGGTTCCAATACGTTATTACCAATTTTACTGTTTTGGGTTAGTTTAGGCTAGTCGCCAAAATTCGGTTAATTTGGGTTAATTTTATCTTACTCCAATATTTTTAATCTATTACGATACTTTTTAGCCGGTTTCGGTGCTTTTAGTTACTTTTGGTTAGTCATTCAATCAGCTTTCGGTTACTTTCAGTTAGCTCCAATTTATTTTACTCATTTGAAGCGGTTCCAATTTAAATGTTTTTGGTTAAATTATGTCAGTCGCCAAAATTAGGTTAATTTGGGTTAGTTTCAACTAACTTTAACATTTTAAATCTGTTCCGATATGTTTAAGCCCTTAGTGCTTTTGGTTACTTTGGCTAGTTTTGATTAAT